>CM050166.1:382106887-382403428 GCA_027410445.1 Discoglossus pictus | reverse complement strand
AACCCATTAAACTCATGATGGTCAATCCAGACCACCATAAGGCTCTTATTTAACGCCATTAACCTCATGGTGGTCAATCCAGACCACCATATAGGCTCTATTAACCCATTAAGCTCATGGGTGGTCAATCCAGACCACCATAAGGCTTCTATTGAACGCCATTACTCATGGTGGTCAATGCCAGACCAACCATAAGGCTCTAATTAACCCATGTACTCGTGGTGGTCAATCCAGACCACCATATAGGCTCTAATTAAGCCATTAACTCATGGTGGTCAATACAGACCACCATAAGGCCTATATTAACCCATTAACTCATGATGGTCAAGTACAGACCACCATGAAGGCTATATTTAACCCATTAACCTCATGGTGGTCATCCAGACCACCATAAGGCATCTATTTAACCATTATACTCATGGTGGTCAATCCAGACCACCATAAGGCTCTAATAAACCCATTAACTCATGGTGGTCAATCCAGACCACCATAAGGCTCTAATTAACTCCATTAACTCATGGTGGTCAATCCAGACCACCATAAGGCTCTAATTAACCCATTAACTCATGGTGGTCAATACAGACCACCATAAGGCCTAATTAACCCATTAACTCATGATGGTCAATCCAGACCACCATAAGGCTCTAATTAACCCATTAACTCATGGTGGTCAATCCAGACCACCATAAGGCTCTAATTAACCCATTAACTCATGGTGGTCAATACAGACCACCATAAGGCCTAAATTAACCCATTAACTCATGATGGTCAATCCAGACCACCATAAGGCTCTATTTAACCCATTAACTCATGGTGGTCAATCCAGACCACCATAAGGCTCTAATTAACCCATTAACTCATGGTGGTCAATCCAGACCACCATAAGGCTCTAATTAACCCATTAACTCATGATGGTCAATCCAGACCACCATAAGGCTCTAATTAAACCCATTAACTCATGGTGGTCAATCCAGACCACCATAAGGCTCTAATTAACCCATTAACTCATGATGGTCAATCCAGACCACCATAAGGCTCTAATTAACCCATTAACTCATGGTGGTCAATCCAGACCACCATAAGGCTCTAATTAACCCATTAACTCATGGTGGTCAATCCAGACCACCATAAGGCTCTAATTAACCCATTAACTCATGGTGGTCAATCCAGACCACCATAAGGCTCTAATTAACCCATTAACTCATGGTGGTCAATCAGACCACCATAAGGCTCTAATTAACCCATTAACTCATGGTGGTCAATCCAGACCACCATAAGGCTCTAATTAACCCCTTAACTCATGGTGGTCAATACAGACCACCATAAGGCCTAAATTAACCCATTAACTCATGATGGTCAATCCAGACCACCATAAGGCTCTAAATCAACCATTAACTCATGGTGGTCAATCCAGACCACCATAAGGCTCTAATTAACCCATTAACTCATGGTGGTCAATACAGACCACCTTAAGGCCTAAATTAACCCATTACTCATGATGGTCAATCCAGACCACCATAAGGCTCTATTTAACCCATCAGTCCCATAAGGGTATATTATTACCATTATGGGCCTGTTACAACCCAACATTAACCACATAAGTGCCATGATGGTCCTCAAGGACCATCATGACACTAACTACAAACACTACACTATAACCCCCAATAAACCATTTAATCTAAACTAACCCCCCTCTACACTAATCTATTAACACTTACACTACCTACCTACACTACCTACCCCCTAATAAACCTCCCCAACACTCTAATTACAAAAAACAAAAAACCTACAGCACAGAAAACAAAAAACCTACAGTACAAAAAACAAAAAAAACCTACAGTACAGAAAACAAAAAACAATTACAACCCCACCCCCCACTACAGAAAACAAAAAAATACATTACAACCCCACCCCCCACTACAGAAAATAAAAAAATTACACACCTGAAAAGGAAAGACAGATAAACACAATACAATACATACATATAATACATTACATACATTACATACAATACATGACATTACATACATTACATATAATATATTAAATATAATATATTACATATAATATATTACATATAATATATTACATATAGTCCTAATCAAATACCCCCTATCTATCTAACATACAATCTATTTAATTTAAAATAAATCCTAACTATATCAAATACATCCCCCTATCTATCTAATATACAAAAAATCCTAACTACATACACAGACCATTATTCTAAACTAAAATAAAATAATTACAGTCCTAACTACATACACAGACCCTAATTCTAAGCTAAAATCAATAAATTAAGACCACTTACCTTTAAGATGTTGCTTCAGATCACTAACCTATGGGTCAAACAAAAAATAAAAATTAGTACAAAACATTAACATCAAATAAATAAACATTCTATACATTCTAAATATTCAACTCACCTTTACAGCATGTCCAGTCACTGTTTAGCTCTTCCGGCGCGGCCCTGTTAAAAAAAAAACACAATACATGAATACATGAATACAATATATAAACAATAAATAAAATACACAAATAAACATCTAAATATACATTTAACTTACCTACCCGCGATGTCCCCGGCCTTCTCTCCTTCAGCCCCGGCTGGGCCGCGGAACCATTCGCGCTCTAAAAAAAAAAAAGAAAAAAAAACTAACGGAGGTCTGCACTGGCAGACCTCCCCGACGCTACTGAACCTCCCGGAGTCGTTTCCGGGAGGAAATTGGCATTGGCGGCTTGTGATTGGCTGAAAAAGCTGTCTATCAATTTCAGCCAATCAAAAGTCGTCAATGTGTGAGCCAATCAGGATGGGATACACCCCAATATCCCACCCTGATTGGCTTAAACACTTGTCTATCTTTCTGGGAACCAATCACAACGCTCAGATGCCTTCAGCCAATCACTATGGGATACACCCCCACGGAGTGATTGGTAGAAGACATCTGCGCATCCTGATTAGCTCCTACATTGACGACTTTTGATTGGCTGACAGCTTTTTCAGCCAATCACAAGTCGACAATGCCAATTTCCTCCCGGAAACGACTCCGGGAGGTTCAGTAGCGTCGGGGGAGGTCTGCCAGTGCAGACCACCGTTAGTTTTTTTTTTTTTTTTTTTTTTTTAGAGCGCGGATGGTTCCGCGGCCCAGCCGGGGCTGAAGGAGAGAAGGCCGGGGACATCGCGGGGAGGTAAGTTAAATGTATATTTAGATGTTTATTTGTGTATTTTATTTATTGTTTATATATTGTATTCATGTATTCATGTATTGTGTTTTTTTTTTAACAGGGCCGCGCCGGAAGAGCTAAACAGTGACTGGACATGCTGTAAAGGTGAGTTGAATATTTAGAATGTATAGAATGTTTATTTATTTGATGTTAATGTTTTGTACTAATTTTTATTTTTTGTTTGACCCATAGGTTAGTGATCTGAAGCAACATCTTAAAGGTAAGTGGTCTTAATTTATTGATTTTAGCTTAGAATTAGGGTCTGTGTATGTAGTTAGGATTTTTTGTATATTAGATAGATAGGGGGATGTATTTGATATAGTTAGGATTTATTTTAAATTAAATAGATTGTATGTTAGATAGATAGGGGGTATTTGATTAGGACTATATGTAATATATTATATGTAATATATTATATGTAATATATAATATGTAATACATTATATGTAATGTATGTAATGTCATGTATTGTATGTAATGTATGTAATGTATTATATGTAATATATTATATTTAATATATTATATTTAATGTATGTAATGTCATGTATTGTATGTAATGTATGTAATGTATTATATGTATGTATTGTATTGTGTTTATCTGTCTTTCCTTTTCAGGTGTGTAATTTTTTTTATTTTCTGTAGTGGGGGGTGGGGTTGTAATGTATTTTTTTGTTTTCTGTAGTGGGGGGTGGGGTTGTAATTTTTATTTTTTCTGTACTGTAGGTTTTTTTGTTTTTTGTACTGTAGGTTTTTTGTTTTTCTGTGCTGTAGGTTTATTGTTTTTTGTAATTAGAGTGTTGGGGAGGTTTATTAGGGGGTAGGTAGTGTAGGTAGGTAGTGTAAGTGTTAATAGATTAGTGTAGAGGGGGGTTAGTTTAGATTAAATGGTTTATTGGGGGTTATAGTGTAGTGTTTGTAGTTAGTGTCATGATGGTCCTTGAGGACCATCATGGCACTTATGTGGTTAATGTTGGGTTGTAACAGGCCCATAATGGTAATAATATACCCTTATGGGACTGATGGGGTTAAATAGAGCCTTATGGTGGTCTGTATTGACCACCATGAGTTAATGGGTTAATTTAGGCCTTATGGTGGTCTGTATTGACCACCATGAGTTAATGGGTTAATTTAGGCCTTATGGTGGTCTGTATTGACCACCATGAGTTAATGGGTTAATTAGAGCCTTATGGTGGTCTGTATTGACCACCATGAGTTAATGGGTTAATTAAGGCCTTACGGTGGTCTGTATTGACCACCATGAGTTAATGGGTTAATTAGAGCTTTATGGTGGTCTGTATTGACCACCATGAGTTAATGGGTTAATTAAGGCCTTATGGTGGTCTGTATTGACCACCATGAGTTAATGGGTTAATTTAGGCCTTATGGTGGTCTGGATTGACCATCATGAGTTAATGGGGTAATTATAGTTGCCTGGGGTTAATATTTTTAGTGCGAGTCCTTTCAGGACCTTTACGGTCCTTTGAGGACCCGCGAGGCGGGAAATTTAAAATTGAATTGCAGCAGGGTCACGATCGGTGCCGATCGGGGCCCCCCGCAGAAGGGGGTTTATATGGGGACACTTCGGGGGTCCCGATGGGGACCCCCAGCATAGAGGGGGGTTAATTTTAAGTGCCGCGGCCGGGATTGGGTAATAGTTTGCCGCGGTCCCTTTAAGGAGCCGCGGCGGGGAATTTAAAAGTTTTTAAATGCAGCGGAGGGCCTGATCTATGCAGATCGGGGACCCCCCCTGCAATGGGTTTATGTGGGGACACTTCAGGGGTCCCGATGGGGACCCCCAGCATAGAGGGGGGTTAATTTTAAGTGCCGCGGCCGGGATTGGGTAATAGTGTGCAGCAAGGTGTTCATGTGAGGACACTTCGGGGGTCCCGACAGGGACCCCCGCATTGAGGGGGGGTTCATTTTAGGTGCCTGGGGGGGGGTTTGGAGTACCCCCCACGGCAGGGCTTATGTGGGGACTGCCGCGGAGGTCCCTTTTAGGACCCCCGCAGCACTTGATGAGGAGTGGGAGCCTGCGATATCATCTCGCAGGCTGTCACTCCTCATGTACATTTACGCAGTGTAGATACGTACGGCCCTGCTGCATAGCTCATACGTTGCTCGCAGCAGGGCTAATTTAATAGCATTGTAAGTTAGAGAAACTTTGCAGTACGTAGGGCTTAAGTAGAAGCCTCTTATTTACGAGGCTGGAATTTAATAGGGCCCTAAGTTTGGAAACTTTTTCTTCTGAGATTTGCTGCTGAACCAGAACAAAGGAGACTCTGATAAACACCATGCATACTTAAGGTTGGTAAACACCAAAATTGCTTGTCTGGATCAAACCTATACAGTTCTAATCTAGATGCCTTACACTATTGGAGATCTTTTCTGTGTAACGATTTGTAGATATAGAATAAAATCTGGACTGTACTCACAATAAACTGTATAATTGTGAATTATGTAAATCAAAAAAGACCCAGCAGCTTATATCTCATATATTAATACAGATATAACCTATGCCTTTTATGTGGGAGACTGTGAAAAATGAATGCAGACTATTTCTGCTTTATAAGGTCCCAGAATATCACCCTCTGACCAGACCTTCCAATCCAGGGGCCCCATACACCCCCTACACCTCCAATTCTAAAGTGAGGCCTAAAGGGCTTGGAGTCAAAGTCTGCCCACACTCATATTGACAAAGGCAAGAAACAAAAGCGAACATGCTTGCACAGATACCCTCTAATCTGGGGATGCTAAGAGCTAAACATATTTATTAATGACTTAGAGGTGGGACTGGAGTGTGGTGTCTCCATTTTCGCTGATGACACGAAGTTGTGCAAGGTAATTCAATCAGATAATTATGTACTTTCCCTCCAAAGGGATTTGCATAAATTAGAGAAATGGTCATCTAAATGGCAGATGAGATTTAATATGAATAAATGTAAAGTTATGCATCTGGGAAGGAAAAATAGCCATGCAATTTATAATCTTAATGCAGCAAATCTAGGTGTATTAGATATTGAAAGGGATTTGGGAGTGCTTGGGGACAACCACCTAGGTAACAGTGCTCAATGCCAAGCAGCAGCTGCAAAGGCAAGTAAAATATTAGCATGTATTAAGAAGGGTATAGAAGCCGGGGAAGCCAATATAATTCTGCCATTATACAAATCTGTACTACGCCCTCATTTGGAATATGGAGTACAATTTTGGGCACAAATTCATAAAAAGGACATTTTAGAGCTGGAAAAGGTACAGAGAAGGGCTACAAAACTAATAAGGGTAATGGAGGGGCTAAGTTATGAAGAAAGACTAACCAAATTAAATGTATTTTCTCTAGAAAAAAGGTGCATAAGAGGGGATATGATTACCTTATATAAATACATCCAGGGTCAGTATAAAGATTTGTCAAGGGAGCTTTTTGTGCCAAGAGGTATTCAACTGACAACAGGACATCCTTTGAGGTTAGAAGTAAAAAGATTCCACCTTAAAGAAAGAAAAGGGTTCTTCACAGTAAGGGTGGTTAATCTGTGTCATTCTCTACCAAAGGAGGTGGTGACAGCGAATTGGATATTTTTTTTTTATATAAATGGCATTTTGGGTTATCCTGGTTAATTAGAGAGGTAGTATTGATCCAGGGAGGAGTCCGATCACCAGTGTCTGGGGTCAGGAAGGATTTAAATTTGTTTTCCCTTTTGAGACAATTGGCAAGTAGCATGTTGCAGAATGTTACCACCGATTGATTATGAGAAACTGCACACTTTGTATTTAGAAGTACACTGTATTTATGAGCTGCAGAGGGGGGGGAAACAATTAGAAGCTATTTGTAAGATTGTAGGCGAAAAGAAACAGGGCTTTTAAGCACTTCTTAATAAAATAAAGTACACAAAACTAAAGAGATACATAGGTATATTATATTCCTAGTGAAATCCAGAAACCGTCCATGTCCCTTTAAGCTCTTTCAACAGAAGTGAATACAGATCTGACCTGAAACCACATTTCCGTCTACTTCCATTGTTCTAATCCTTTTAGGAATAAATACAAAATGTATGTCATCATTAAAGCAAATCTAAATACAATAATTAAAACTTAAACGCTGCAATTATTTATTTGAAACTGCGTAATAAAATTTTTCACCTCATCAAGCTGTTTAAAAGATCATAATATAAATATGTCACTGCAGTGGTCCTAACTGTGCAAAGCAAGACAGAAGTCTGACCATAGTGGTCCTTTAAAAATACACCTGTGTATGTATATATAGTATATAAATAGTACATTTATGTTCAGATGTGAATGCATAAAAATATGTTCAAACACACAAACTCATTTATTCTCATACACACCCTCCTTCACACACATACGTATTCATTCACACCCTCCTTCACACATACACAAACTTATTCATTCCCACACACACACTTATTTACACACTCCTTCACACACATACGTATTCATTCACACCCTCCTTCACACATACACAAACTTATTCATTCCCACACACACACTTATTTACACACTCCTTCACACACATACGTATTCATTCACACCCTCCTTCACACATACACAAACTTATTCATTCCCACACACACACTTATTTACACACTCCTTCACACACATACGTATTCATTCACACCCTCCTTCACACATACACAAACTTATTCATTCCCACACACACACTTATTTACACACTCCTTCACACACATACGTATTCATTCACACCCTCCTTCACACATACACAAACTTATTCATTCCCACACACACACACTTATTTACACGCTCCTTCACACACACTCATTGACACCCTCCTTCACACTTATTTACACCCTCCTTCCCACACACAAACGTATTCATTGACATACACAATTATACACACCTTCCTTCACACACATACACTCACTCATTCACACATTAATTCATTCACACACTCACTCAAACCATGGATATCCAGTATTTCACATGGATAATCACAGTATATACTACAATACTCTTATTCTCTCTCTCTCTCTATATATATATATATCATTTCCAGTCTTGAGGTAGCTGCTCGTCCTAGTCTGTAAATATTAACACTATGAGAACAAGACATGGTGCTGGACCCTGGTTCCCTCTTTCTACTCTACACACTGTGTAAACTTCACTAGACTTCGCACCTCCCATATGCTGCGCGCGCACGTTCGAAATAGGAACGTTTTGGGGCACGCGCACGTTCGAAATAGGAAAGTTTGGGGCGCGCGCTTTACATGTGTACTCACCTTGCGTCGGCACGTGCGTAGCTGCGCATGCGTGAGGCTGAGCACGGATATCCGGTCTGTAACTGGTACAACGTGATCCAGATTCAAACGTGAGCTTGGAGCAGCGAGAGTGCCGGCAAGTGCGTGATAGTGAGGGAGCTCGGGGTTTTTAGTGTTAGATATGTACACTGTCTGGGAGTGTGAGCACGTGTGGTCCAGATAGCAAATGGCGCTACACCTGCTGTCTGCCGTTTGTTTATTTCTGTGAACTGTGGGAGAGACATGATCAGGCTTGGGAGAGGGGGCGACATGATCAGGCATGGGAGAGGGGGAGACGTGAGCAGGCATGGGAGAGGGGGGAGACGTGAGCAGGCATGGGAGAGGGGGGGGGAGACGTGAGCAGGCATGGGAGAGGTAGGGGAGACGTGAGCAGGCATGGGAGAGGGGGGGAGACGTGAGCAGGCATGGGAGAGGGGGGGAGACGTGAGCAGGCATGGGAGAGGGGGGGAGACGTGAGCAGGCATGGGAGAGGGGGGGGAGACGTGAGCAGGCATGGGAGAGGGGGGAGACGTGAGCAGGCATGGGAGAGGGGGGAGACGTGAGCAGGCATGGGAGAGGGGGGAGACGTGAGCAGGCATGGGAGAGGGGGGAGACGTGAGCAGGCATGGGAGAAGGGGGGGGAGACGTGAGCAGGCATGGGAGAGGGGGGGGAGACGTGAGCAGGCATGGGAGAGGTAGGGGAGACGTGAGCAGGCATGGGAGAGGGGGGGGAGACGTGAGCAGGCAGGGGAGGGAGGGGGGGAGACGTGAGCAGGCATGGGAGGGAGGGGGGGGGAGACGTGAGCAGGCATGGGAGAGGGGGGGGGAGACGTGAGCAGGCATGGGAGAGGGGGGGAGACGTGAGCAGGCATGGGAGAGGGGGGGGAGACGTGAGCAGGCATGGGAGGGGGGGGGGAGACGTGAGCAGGCATGGGAGAGGGGGGGGGGTAGACGTGAGCAGGCAGGGGAGAGGGGGGGGGTAGACGTGAGCAGGCATGGGAGAGGGGGGGGTAGACGTGAGCAGGCATGGGAGAGGGGGGGTAGACGTGAGCAGGCATGGGAGAGGGGGGGGTAGACGTGAGCAGGCATGGGAGAGGGGGGGGTAGACGTGAGCAGGCATGGGAGAGGGGGGGGGAGACGTGAGCAGGCATGGGAGAGGGGGGGGGGTAGACGTGAGCAGGCATGGGAGAGGGGGGGGGTAGACGTGAGCAGGCATGGGAGGGGGGGGGGGGTAGACGTGAGCAGGCATGGGAGAGGGGGGGGGTAGACGTGAGCAGGCATGGGAGAGGGGGGGGGGGGGTAGACGTGAGCAGGCATGGGAGAGGGGGGGGGGGGTAGACGTGAGCAGGCAGGGGAGAGGGGGGGGGTAGACGTGAGCAGGCATGGGAGAGGGGGGGGTAGACGTGAGCAGGCATGGGAGAGGGGGGGGTAGACGTGAGCAGGCATGGGAGAGGGGGGGGTAGACGTGAGCAGGCATGGGAGAGGGGGGGGTAGACGTGAGCAGGCATGGGAGAGGGGGGGGTAGACGTGAGCAGGCATGGGAGGGGGGGTAGACGTGAGCAGGCATGGGAGAGGGGGGGGTAGAAGTGAGCAGGCATGGGAGAGGGGGGGTAGAAGTGAGCAGGCATGGGAGGGGGGGGTAGAAGTGAGCAGGCATGGGAGTGGGGGGGGGGGGTAGAAGTGAGCAGGCATGGGAGAGGGGGGGGTAGAAGTGAGCAGGCATGGGAGAGGGGGGGGTAGAAGTGAGCAGTCGGCGCAGGAGGGGAGTGGGAGACGTGAGCAGTCGGCGCAGGAGGGGAGTGGGAGACGTGAGCAGGCGTGGGAGGTGGTAGTATATCTGTTAGGCCCACCATTTGCCTCTGCTGGGATATAAGTGTATATATAGTATATCTGCTCACAAATAGAAGCTTCTGCTGCAATGATTAAAATGTAAGTCCTTGGTGTCTTTAGTAAGATTAATGGGAATCTAATTAATTTACATGGTCATAAAGCAGCAACGTTATGCAAAATAAAAATGTAGCAGCGCCCATTAAAGCTTGAAGAGAAACCCGTGAGCTGTGCCAGGCAGGCCAGGTGTGGGTGAGATTTAAATGATTTTAAGTTTTTCTTTTCACTAGTAAAAATAAGTCTGCTTACAAAAATATTCTCTCCAGTAGTACAGGTTATTTAGAGCAGTGACCCAGCAGGCAGGCTCCAAGTTGCTCCGCAATATTGGTGTCCAACTATGTTAATCATTTTATCTATTATAGGTATATGTTTTAAACATTTTTTTTTTTTTAAGTTACGGATAGAAAAAACGTTACCTTTATAATGGCCATTATCACAATATGTTTTCTCTCTGTGTGTGGTCCTGTCTCTTTCAGTAGTGATTGCAGAGAGAGGAATCTTGTCTGTCATGGAAGACGATGATCTGGTATTGTGATGTCATAGCAGGCAAATAGATGTACTGGCTGCTCAGCTCGATACATTTATTATGAAATCTATTATTAAATGAGTACAATTTTAGGACCTTTCCTGTTGGGTGGCCACTAGCAGTGGCTGTGAGTGGCCACTAGATGGTGCTGACGATACTTTACTGAATATTTTTTACTTAATTGCATCTAAAATTTCACTCGTTGATAGCGTTGGGGTAACAGTTTAAAGTAAGAAATTGTGTAAAATGTGGACAGCGCCATCTAGCGGCTCCTTGCCTTGCTGCCACTCAAGAGGAAAGATCCCAATTTAACACTGTACGCTAACTTTAACCCAATCCAGTCAATACCATTGTTAATACATTTGGTGTCTGCTTAAATATTCCTATAAGAACATTAGCAGCTGTGTAGAACAATTGTATAAATATATTTTAGGATATATTTTCGAGGATACTGCTAGTGTATAGAAGCTGTCATGACATTATATGCAGGGACAGATCTAGAGCATGGAAGCAAGATTTACTTACCTGCTTCATGTGGCAGGGAGAGTGAAAGACGTTCAATACTAAAACATTATCTGACAGAAGGGGCTCTGTCTCCCAAAAATCAATTTTTAAGGTTATTCTTAAAGCACATGAAAAGCTGGCTCTACATTGTATTAGCACTTTTTTTTTATTGTATCATTCAGAATAAATCCAGTATTATTTATTCTGCATGTGTGCAAATCAGCTGATCCTGAATACTAATCGGCTGTTTTTATGTGCTAATTAAAATCAGTCTGCTTGTCTGTCCCTGTAGTGACCAAAACAGTGGCCCCTTCAAGCTTGCCATTTAGGCCCCTGCCACCCTTATCAAGTACCTTGAGCCGCAAATTGTTATACCGGACTGCACATTATTGTTGTTTAGTCGTTCAGTCGTGTATGACTCTCCATGACTATGGACTTCAGCCGGCCAGGCACAATCGTTATATCTCTGGTCGTGCTTATCTATAAGATTCTCATGGCAAAGATTGTGTAGTGGGTTGCCAGTTCCTTCTCCAGTGGACCACAATTTGTCTGACCACTTTGCTATGGTGTAGCTCACAGCTTCACTGAGGCACAGAAGCCCCTTCACCACTACAAGGTAGCGATCCAGAGGAAGGAACCGCAAATTAGCTGCATAAAATAACGCTTTATTACTCAAAAATAACTTGCTGTAGAGTGGAAAAGGCTACTACAATGTATAGCCAGTTTGCCATGCTCTTTAACATGAAACCAACTTCCTGTTTGGGTGACAGGGACTATTTTACCCATTTAGATACAGGCTCCACACTAATAGGAAGTATAGTGTAGATAGCATGGAAAACATTGGACTTCATGGACCTCAACACACCAGGCACATCTTTATTTATGTCCACAGTCCTGCTGATCCATTTGGTATTAATAGCGGAGCTACTGCCAGTTCATTCTCCAGTGGGCCACAGCATACAGCTCCAGGTATGCCTAGATGGTCTCCCATCCAATTACTGACTAGGCCCAGCGCTACGCGGCTTCAGTGTGGTGTGGACCACCAGGGAACCCATGAGACACGTACAGAAGTATTAATCTTGGGGTGGCCTTCAGTCCTCAGTCAGAATCTCTCTGGATTTTAGGATATCTTATTTTAGTGCCTCAGAGGTGTCCTGGAAGTCTAGTCAGGCTCTGGCCCTTGAGGACTTGATTTGAGCAAGACTGGTGTATACTGTATGTAAAATAAGGAAAAAAGGGGCTAAATAGGGCCTGAGTTTTACAAACAGGGTGTAGAAACTTACTGCATTTATGAACTGTGGCCAATCCAGTCTATGTTCCTGTTTTTTATTTTATATTTTATTATTTTGCAGAGTTTTGAGACATTCTAGTAATATGGCAGCAAAGGCCACGAAAGGATCAAAACCTAAACAAAAACCAATGGTAGTAAAGACCTCATTAAAAAGCCCATATGATATAAATTGGAGTCCTGTGGTGGGGGATGACATGCAGTTTATTCTGCAAACTATAATGGAAAAGTTCAAAGAAGTTGGGCTAAAAAAGGTGGAAATCAATAAAGAACGAAGTAAGAAAACAAAGCAGAAGAAAAGCACGGATGTAAAGAGTAACCAGTCTGACGATGAGAAGAACATCCAAAAGAAAACGGAAGTAAAGCCGGGCTGGACAAATGTGGATCTTAGGAAGGAACTAGCTATTGGTATTAATGAAGTGACCAGGGCTTTGGAAAAAAACCAAGTCAATTTGGTGTTGGTTTGTAAGTCTGCTAAACCTCCCATGATGACCAAGCACCTTATTGAATTGAGTGCCAGCAGAGAAATCCCAGCATGCCAAGTGCCGCGCTTGAGTGAGAACATTGCACCGGTGCTTGGTTTGAAATCTATAATGGCTCTTGGCTTTAAAACAAGCTCCGATATCTTTCAAGAAGAAGTGAAAGCTGTAATCCCAAGAATCCCACCACTGACCGTCCCTTGGCTGCCACAGGAAACCCAGAAAGATGAAACTTCTGAGGAAGACGTAGAGACTCAAGAGGAACCAAGTCGTAAACGCAAAATAAACCAAAGTGAAGCAAACACTGAAAAGTCTAAAACAATAAAGTTACAGGGACTCAAAGTTAAAAAGATTGTTCCCAATCCCAATAAAATCAGAAAGGTTAAAAGTAAGAAAAATGTTGCTGCTAAAAAGTAATATCAAAATAAAATTATTTTTTTGTAATTTGTTTTCTTTAAGAATGATTGCTCCCATCTGACCGTATTATTGCCACCTACAGACACCATATAGCTCACTGCATATCTATTTAAGCTCTAACAAAAATTACCACTGCTTTTGAAAAAATCCCATTTTTATGCTTTTATTTTTTAAAGTTTTTTTTGAAGAACAATAGTCTCCCTTTATTCTTTGGATCATGTTATATTGGAACATTCTTCAGATATCTTTAATTCACTTAAATCACTAATGTAAATGCTGTAATAGGAGCCTGGTGTAATAATTAAATGTCAAATATTAATAAAATAATAGCATATACAGCACTTTTCAGCAATTAACTAGCTTTCAAAGATCTTGGCTGCAGATATGGTCGAATGGGATTGTGGTTTTGTCAAGTGCTAAATTATCAGACACAGAGATGTATCAAACACAATGCATTTCATTTGCTGGAAGCTTAATTTTAAAGTGGTTCCCATGGCAACATGTTTTTACTGTTGGGCCAGCCTATGAAAGATTGTTTTATTGAATGGGTCTTCAACCCTTTAGACCTGTCTCTTGGCCAAACTCCTGCCCCCCTTTCTAATGACCGTCTCGGTGTGGAAGCCTGCAGCTCAACTAGAGCCTGATACTCTATAAAAGTGTGTTTAAAGTTGAATATTGCTTTTATAATTCATTGATTAGTTATTAATAATCAATACATCATTAAAACAGCTAGCTGCTCTTGTGATAGAATTAGTGGTTCTTGTAATAGGAATCCAACCATAAAATTGAGCGTCACATGTTCCTATTTACATACTGTAAGATTGCCGATCACATATGCTTAAACAAAATAATCCCGTATTCTATTGAAACGTCAATATTTTCTGAATATGTTCAGCTATCGTTTAAAAAAAAAAGTTAGATAAATCCACTATATGGGACTGGATGAATCCTAATCTTTCTTCTGAGGGGGTAACATTCATTAAAGTATTGTGGCTGGAGTGGAGCTGCCCATGAGCACTATCTAAATTGGCATAAAAGAGCCGAATTATGATAGTGGTAGCTGACTAGAAAGTGTTTTGCAACTACTCCAACAATGAGTGGTATTCTCCACCCCCCGCATGAAGTATTGTGACTAGAGTGGAAATAGTTTCAGAGACTGGTAAAACCTGAAAAATAGTTTACAGAAATGTAATAAAACCTAGCCTTACCGAACTATTCTTTTCCTACAAATATATTGCTGGCTTATTCTCCTGATGCATTTGTAGCTCCAGTGACCATATAGGAGGATCCTCACAGTACTTGTTGTTGGTGTTACCTGTATGCATATAGATTGTATATTATATTAATGAGTGCTGTCACTTTTCTGTTATAAAATGACTCTTGTAAGAACAAACTGTACAGTTATCAGGTATAAGGAGTGCCTGCACCTTGGCTAGACGTGTGAAGACTGATACTGCACCTTATTACACAAGGCAGATGATAATAAACACAAGCTGTATTAACCAAATAAAACAAGAAAATATTGTGACAGCATTTCAATATTTTATTACACAGCCAATAACCTCATATGAGGACACATGTTTGATTGGAGGCTGCATGTTATCCCTTTATAAGAACGTGTTGCTGGTTGGTCCCTTCAGTGAAGAACTGAGCACATTTGCATACATGTCTTACATTTACACACAGCTGCATTAACATGACATGGTCTCATTATACAAACAATATTTGCTTTGTTGGGTAACATTTTGCTTAATCAAATAGAGGAGCACGTTCACATTCCCATGGAGGTATATACAACATAAGAGCCTATCGCTTGCATGACTTGTACATTTTGTCTGGTTATCTACCATCATGTGTTTAAGGGGTGTAACGAGCAACCAATAGCAACTACATATTTTAATTAGATGTTGACTTTTAATAAAATTCATATTCAATTATTTAGGAAATATCCAATATTGTCAAATTCTAAATCTTAATTTCTAATACTCCTGCTGCTCTATGCCCCTAATGGTGGGCACAACTGACTGGGAAGGTCTTCAGATAAAGCTGGTGTCCTTGTCAAGTTAAAAACTAAAAGGCATCTGCTGTATAGAAATAAGCTTAAATCTGACCGGTCAGAGTTACTCCAACCAGTAGATGACATCATAAGGGGTGGAGACAAGCAGCTAAACCGGTTTAGAATACGTAACATTAATTTTCAAAATCCTTAAATATGAATTTTATTAAAGATTTAAAATAAAATATCTAACTTTAGAGCATTACTGTGGCCTTAAGAAAAATAAACTTGCTGGGCTTTGAGCCAACTGAACAATGTCTGCCTGGTCCCACTATAGGACCAAGCACAGTTAGGCTCTCCAAAACGTTACATTGAGGTGAAGGCAACTCTACTGCCAAAATTAACATTTTGGATACTAGCTCATATCATTTTCTGTTCTATGCCAATAAGTTCACAGACAATATCAGTGTGGCTTGGAGATGTCATTCTGTAGTTACGGGCTCACAAACCAGCAGGGAGAAATGCTACATCAACTCTTGTAAAGCACGGGCAAAAATATATTTACATTATGTTTCTCTGCATAACAAAACTACAGCATTTTATAATTAAATATGGTATAAAGCGGCTCACATGACATGGGGGGGAAAAAAAGCATAATTGTGATTCAGCACATTCATATCACAGGTCAGGTAGATTGGAACAACATTGTTTACATGGAATGAGTATAAACAATGTGATAATACTATCAGAATATTTCAGATAATAGCTATATATATATATATATATATATATATATATATATATATATATATATACATATATATATATATATATATACATATATATATATATATATATATATATACATATATATATATATATATATATATATACATACATATATATATATATATATATATACATACATATATATATATATATATACATACATATATATATATATATATACATACATATATATATATATATATACATATATATATATATATATATATACATATATATATATATATATACATACATATATATATATATATATATATATATATATATATATATATACACACATACATATACATACACACACATACACACACACACACACACAACGGAGAGAGGGTGGTTTTGCCAGCTGATGTGTCATTGGTAGGTTCTAATAATTGAGACCACTTAAATGTTTTTGTCACATTTAACCCGTCTTTTAAAGTACTCCATAATGCAGGGGTTTACTAGATGGTATATCTATATAGACAGATGAAGAATGACCAGTTAGGAGCCAGCAGCCTGGTCTTAAACGGAGCTCATTTATTTAAAAATATACTATTCAAAAGAACTAAACTTGAAAACGTTTAGTTTCTGGTGATCTACTTTGAGGTGGGAAGAGACTTTGAATTCAAAGGAACTTTATCTCTGCACAATGGGAATGTGACAGCTCCAGCTGTCGTTGATTCTTCCTTCCTTTTACCTACTGAAAGCACTATTAGTTTACAATGACCCAACTTCTGGTAAAAAGAAGAATCAGCTGCAAGAAGAAAATGGAACCCCACAGTATATATTTTTGGCTTTCTTAAAACATTTGACCTATTATCGGTTTTAGTTATTCAAAAGAGCAGAATAACATTTTACTACAGTGGCTCTAAGTTCTCTAAATTATCTTCGGATTCGCTCGTCTTCAGTTACACACTATCAGCTGGCACATACTTTACCAATTAAAGTGAATGTTTGGAAGAGTTGGTAAACATTTTGGTAACAAAACCATAAATCCAGTATTTGCAATACATAAACCAAAAAATGCAATTATTATTTTTGTGTTAGTTACAAACTTTAGTCCTTTCCGAGAGTGGCAACATGCATGGTACGGATCTTTTCCAGGCCTAACTTTGTAAATCTTTGATTCATGTATCAATGAAATTAATTCCCAGTGAGGCAAGTGTTTTATGGCAAGAGAAAAGTATCAGTTTGTATAGGTTTTATTAGTTTGGAATGTCATAATCATGTAAGGTATGTGTAAGAAACATGTTAACGTAGGGATCAGGAACAGCCAACTAACTAAATACATGTGTGTCTGCATTTTATGACCCAGCACATGTCATATGTCTAGCGCAGTGGTTCCCAAGCTTCTGCATGTTATGACCCAGCACATGCCATATGTCTAGCTCAGTGGTTCCCAAGCCTCTGCATGTTATGACCCAGCACATGCCATATGTCTAGCTCAGTGGTTCCCAAGCCTCTGCATGTTATGTCCCAGCACATGCCATATCTCTAGCTCAGTGGTTCCTAAGCCTCTGCATATTATGACCCAGCACATGCCATATGTCTAGCTCAGTGGTTCCCAAGCCTCTGCATGTTATGACCCAGCACATGCCATATGTCTAGCTCAGTGGTTACCAAGCCTCTGCACATGTGTCTGCATGTTATAACCCAGCACATTCCATGTCTAGCTCAGTGGTTCCTAAGCCGCTGCTTTTTATGACCCAGCACATGCCATATGTCTAGCTCAGTGGTTCCCAAACCTCTGCATGTTATGACCCAGCACATGCCATATGTCTAGCTCAGTGGTTCCCAAGCCTCTGCATATTATGACCCAGCACATGCCATATGTCTAGCTCAGTGGTTCCCAAGCCTCTGCATGTTATGACCCAGCACATGCCATATGTCTAGCTCAGTGGTTCCCAAGCCTCTGCATGTTATGACCCAGCACATGCCATATGTCTAGCTCAGTGGTTCCCAAGCCTCTGCATGTTATGACCCAGCACATGCCATATGTCTAGCTCAGTGGTTCCTAAGCCTCTGCATATTATGACCCAGCACATGCCATATGTCTAGCTCATTGGTTCCCAAGCCTCTGCATGTTATGACCCAGCACATGCCATATGTCTAGCTCAGTGGTTCCCAAGCCTCTGCATGTTATGACCCAGCACATGCCATATGTCTAGCTCAGTGGTTCCTAAGCCTCTGCATATTATGACCCAGCACATGCCATATGTCTAGCTCATTGGTTCCCAAGCCTCTGCATGTTATGACCCAGCACATGCCATATGTCTAGCTCAGTGGTTCCTAAGCCTCTGCATGTTATGACCCAGCACATGCCATATGTCTAGCTCAGTGGTTCCTAAGCCTCTGCATGTTATGACCCAGCACATGCCATATGTCTAGCTCATTGGTTCCCAAGCCTCTGCATATTATGACCCAGCACATGCCATATGTCTAGCTCAGTGGTTCCCAAGCCTCTGCATGTTATGACCCAGCACATGCCATATGTCTAGCTCATTGGTTCCCAAGCCTCTGCACATGTGTCTGCATGTTATGACCCAGCACATGCCAAATGTCTAGTTCAGTGGTTCCCAAACCTCTGCTCAAGACCCACCAGACAGGCCATAATTCATGATGTAACGCTGTGTGAATATACAGGTGAAGCAATTTGAGGCTCCACTGCCTGTTCAATACTAGTTGCCTCACATTGTTTCCCCTAAATCATGGCCTGTCATTGTGGGTCTTTAAGAGAGGTTTGGGAACCATTGGTCTAGCTACTTCAGAAAGACTTTACAAAAGTAAACAAAGAAATTATAATTTTTGCAACTGGTCATAAAGGTATTGATATTAGGGAGAGAAGGAAAAACATGCACTCACCAAGGAGAATCAGCCTCAGCCATTACAATAAAAAGGAGTTGTTAGTTTTAAATAAAACTTGCTTGCGTCTCCAGCAATTACTTTTGATTTTCTGTGAGCCTTAATGGGTGCGAACATGAAAAATATATAAAGTTTCAAAATATAAACTCATACATTTTAGCCAAATCTTGCAGCTCATTAACAAACACCTCCATGTTTGCCTACGATTCAATATTTGAGTAACAAGTCCCCCTTCATTCTGTTGCATGGGTGATAAACCAAGGGCATTTATCTACTAAATACTACGGCTCACGTCCCTCTGTTATACAAAGAATAGGATGAGCAAGTACTTTGAGAGGCAGGGATGTAGGTTGTACTGTTATACATTTAAACACAATGTTTTGAGATCCTTTAATGTGATAAAATCAGGAACAAATGATCTGACATGCTTTTACACATTTTAGAAGTGACAACAAATATATTGTAAAGCTGGATTAAAGGGCCACAGTAAAGCTGTAACAACATGAGCTAGAGGTTTAATTAGATGTTGATTGTTAATAAAATTCATACTCAAGGATTTAAAAAGCAATATTCAATATATAACTCACTTTCAACGATCAAATGTGGCTGATGCTGGTTTCCGCCCACTATAAGGTCAATGAGGGGAGGCGTCTTTGTCTAGTAAGGAATCAAGTTATACAACATAATGGTGTCCATTGGCTGGAACGTTGATATTTTTAAGTATTTTCCAGTGACTACCATTTTATTTTGTGTGGGGGGGCAGCCTTTAAATGATTTGTTTGCCTGAGAGATCGATCTAGCGGGCTTGGATAAGAGGCCATAGTCCCCTTCACCCTTGATGACCTTATCATGGCGGAAACAAAAAACACTCAACTGGAGGCTGATACATTTGAAAATGAATATTGCTATTATAAAATCATTACACTGAAATTGTATTAATGATCAATATACATTTAATACAACTAGTCAGGGTATTTCAGTTGCCATTTAAAGGAACACAAATATACCTCTTGATAAATATATGACCTTCATCTTTAATTCCTGCACAGGCACAAAATAACATGGATTATGGAGGATCCAGCCATATATCTAACTGCGCTGTATGAACATGGCAGCTCACCATCTAATGCAGTGTTACAAAATAATTGGGTCCTATCCTCTTATGGTAGCGCAGCACAAGACAGCAGCAGTGGCGGTGAGCATCCGGTAGATGGCGCTGCCAATATTCAGGTACCATATCATAGAGTCAAGGCTTAAACTGTTAGGATAAGGGTTAAGGTTAGTTCAAGGGTTAGGCTAACATTATAAGGTTAGAACTAAAAATAGGCAGCGCTGCAAAATATCACGAGCACCATCTAGCGGTTGGAGTCCGCATTGCAGCAGCGGACCTGTCCCCGACACCATAAAAGGATTGATCCAATAATTGGATTTGCAAATGGTTGACTGATGCATTTAAAAGAAGCGGTTTCAAACATCAGGAAAACAGTTTTTTTTATGAAAAAATAGTGGTCCAAAATCCAGCAATATCATTTTTTATGTTGCAATAGAGGTATGTTTTACAGAATTCAACAGGAAATACTCTCTCCCCCAGTCTCCAAAAGGGTCCAATAAAAATCTGTCCCTCTGAACCCAATATGGCTAACTGATAACGGACGCAAAAAGCTATTAAGATTCTGACTTGACGGATAAAAACAAAACCCACCTCCCGCAAAGATTTCACATTGAGAGAGAGTGGAGCTGTGATGCAGGATAAGATAAAATGATAGGGGGTCATGTGCTTGTTTCATGCAAAAAAAGAGTTTTCTCTAAAATCTGTTATTTTAAATACCTGGCAGAAGCTATTTAATACATAGCACAAACAGTGAAATCACTATGCGGAAAAGAGATATGAAATAAAAGGAAGGGGAGTAGTTAGAGAAGAGGAAGAGATTGCTCTATGAAGGAGAGCAGATTGATTGGTTGCTGTGGAATAAGGACATGGCTTCCCATTGGGGATGCTTCTTGTCCATCAATAAAATGACCTGCATAGAAATGGATGTTCATTTAAGACATCTCACTGTCTGCCATAATTAATTCTTAAAGTCCATGGAAGGAAACAAACTTGAGTTTTACAGATATGATCGGCAATTACATTTTTTAATGTATGTTTAAAATAGTTAAATAATTTTTGACAAAGAAAAAACTGACCTAATTTAAAGATGCTCTTTTTATAGTAAAATAATGCTGTGACCCTTTAATTAAATCGAGAATATTTTTTTCCTTGTTCACTGTCTCCATCCATATCAGTAACATTAAGTAACTATTAAAGCACCAATCCCCTCAATATGGACATAATATTTGTAGTAATAACTGGCCCTTATGGATATGTTTGATAGGTTAGAAGTGTGGGTAGCTTAAAAGACCAATGTGGGCAAATTTTGTTCTGTAAAGTATTTTGAATATTAAAAACTTAATGGGCAAAACGTTTTCAGAAATTAAAACAAAAACAAAATGCAGCCTTTAATATTATCACTTTTCTATGCAATTATTATTTACTGCAGACTTTCATTTTCTGTATTGGGCTGCTGCTTGCAGCTTCTGTCTCGCCTGTTTGTTTTCTTGAAAGCGAATTAGCTTTGTACTAATCCTAATAACTACTGGCAGTTGTAGCTGCCACATTCCAACTGTGACGATAGAATCTTCCTCTCTGCATTCAAAGTCTCCTCCCACCTTATGAAGTAAATCACTGGAAACTAAAATGGTAGGTTCTTTAGCAGCATAATTGCACAAAAAAGTAATAACATTAGCAGCTATTTATTTTTTCTTGCCTAAAATACCCTTGTCTGAACTACACTTGAAATTAAACCTATGACCACGGTGGTCCTTTAAACTGATATGTCATGTTGCTGGTTGTGAGAGTCATTAACGTAAATATGAAAACCTATTTTGGTTACTAACCCATCTGCTGATAGCGGAGAGCACACGAGGGAAGTCCTGCTATGGTCTGCAGCACCGGGTGGCTTAACATCACATGTTCTCAATAATGCAATAGGGACCAGGATGTGCCAGTGCTCTCTGCTCAGTCCCTTACAGCCAGTGGGGCCATGGTTTCTGCAATGCATTGTGCTGCTGGCCCTTCTGGCAACAAAGAAGTTAATGCATCTTTCCGCTGTGCTTTTCCAAGATACAAGCGTTTATTTTACATGCATTCTGCTGTTCACGTTGTATAAAAAATGACGGTAGAGTAAAGACTGATTGCTCCGCATGGTCCACAGTAAATAATATGTTTTCAAATTAAAGGAATGTGCTTTAGTTTATCCGTTGTTTTGTATGTACGTGCGTCATGGGAAGACGATGAGCGCACTGTATGATGTCCATGTGGTGTCAGATTCAGTTGGGTTGTTCAGATTTCCTCTTCTTCACATCTTGCGGTCTATTATTTTCTTCCAATTCCATTTGTGCTTTTCACTTCTGAACAGAGGCTCCTGGGGAGTCCTTCGTGTCACTGCAGAGGTCTAGATGTAGGATGTCCCCTTACTGCAAGACAAGACCAACCTAAAAGAAAAAGGTGGCAAATAGTTATTTTATGTTTACTGAAAAACAATATTTCAGTGGTGCAGTCACAATACTAGTGATGGGCTAGAGGCAGGTAGACTTTGCATGCAAACCTGGTGCGGCAACAGCATGCCCATCTACCACAACATGCAAATATTTTT
This sequence comes from Discoglossus pictus, assembly GCA_027410445.1. Taxonomy (NCBI): domain Eukaryota; kingdom Metazoa; phylum Chordata; class Amphibia; order Anura; family Alytidae; genus Discoglossus; species Discoglossus pictus. The sequence goes on along the minus strand of CM050166.1, from coordinate 382,380,496 downwards.
ACCCAAATAATACACATTTACCTTTCTTTCATTCAGCCTTTCATATTAGGTACAACTGCTCTACCCACCCATGCACTAATATTGCAAGTTCATTCCCAGCCTTAACCATGGATCTAGCTACATGATCTGTGTACAATCTTTGTGATGGATTACTTTGGTTACTTCCCTCATAACAGACTCTGCTACCAGTAATACCTGGCTGCCACTCTCCCTAGCTTGTCCAGATGTAGATTTGGATTTAAGGGAGATTTTGGCCAATAGCCACTAACTAGCATTCTTGCCCATGTCCAAGGTCACATCTTTTTGATCACCATGTGGCTTTTAATAAGCCCTGCATTGCAGATTTAGGTAGCTTCGGTCATTGTCATGTCTCTGTAGTAACCTGGATTAATCTCTGATACTTGTTGAATCTTGTGTGTGAAGGCATTTACATTGCTGGAGAACTATGGTTCCACCCTGTGATACAAGGAGTCTAAACAAGGAGACGTTTTTCTACTTTCAACAAGCCCAACATTGTAGATTTCGGCCGATATCTACTAAGCAGCGTCCATGCCCATGTCCAAGGTCACGCTTTTTTTCCTCACCATGATAACCCGGCCCTCTGAGCAGGCTAGATTTATGTGGCTACAGATCCATCTTTTCTCTAACCAACTCACTGTAACAAGTTTGACAAGTCCCCACCTTTTCAGATTCCATGGCTGGGCATCTCCAGTTGTACAAATAATATTGCAAGTTGCCGTCTCCTATGCCAAACTTCAGTTTTTCCAAGAAACTTTTGTTTTCCATCAAATCAAGGGCATTGAACACGTCAAATCCTTTCTGCCAAGGTAAAGAAACTGATTATTCAGGAGGTTAAACCATGTGGAAATCTTTTAATTAACGGTGTCACCTGTTTATATATACACAATATTTGTAGATGAGTCATTCCTATTACAGTAACTTTAAAAAAAAAAAGTAAAACCTATGTTTTATAAAGCTTTAATAGCCTCGACCAGTACGATTTTAGTACCATAACCCAGCCGAGGCCATTCTCCATTACAAACTGCTGGAGTTACATGTTAAGACAAAATTAGCTCCTTTGCATGCAGAGTAAATTGTTAGACAAGTGAAGGACAATCAGAGAAATTACAGGACGCTAGACGATTTTCCTAGATGCCACTGAAAAATAAAAGGACACTCCAGTAAGATTTTGGCATTTAGATTCGATATATAAAAAATGTTTTAAAAGAGGCCCCGGCAATGTGAAAAATTTCCGTACTAAACATCAGTATACAAAATTTTACGTTCACTACTGTAAAAATATGTACATAGAAACTCCCCTTTTATCGCCATCTTGAATATGAGGCTGTTTAATGTCCCTGGACTATGCTCAATGGACATCAAGAGTAGTGTGTTGTACGTTATATTTTAAACTCCTTATGTAAATGCCATTACTCATGCTTAAAAATAATGTCCATCCTGTTTAGTAAATCTATAACACTTTTCCCAACAACAAGGACGTGGGAACAGATGGGAGGAGCAGCACATTCAAGAAGGTGGGGGGAAAAAAAAGTGATTTCCAATGTATAGAATAACCATATATATCATTTTATGACCAAAACAGAGCTGGTCTATATGCGGTGGAGTAGAAGTGATTTTTTTTTGTCATTATCGTTCCCCACTTTCTGTCTCCAACACTAGACACAGCAATGGTGTTTGCAGAAAATACTCTTTCAGTAGTACTAGCAAGAAATAGATTTACAAGGGAAAACAATTTACCAATTTGGCAATAATTAGTGCATCATTCATTAGGTCCAACAACGGAGTCTCCGTATGGATGTTGTAGAAGGAATACGCCGCTTTGAGGGTTTTATGGACAGGGTGGTGCATAACGGTTGATGGTAATGTGTAGAAACTTAGGAAGTCTGTTAATACACCATTGGAACTCTGAGAAGAACAGAATACAAGAAACATATTAGATGTGAGTTATTATAAGATGGTTACCAGCGCGAAGCAAACTGTGTAATCTTGCATGTCAGACATTAATCAACCTGGGTAACAATGACACAGGCAATTAAAAGGCCGTGATCCAGCTTCAAAGCAGAAAAGATCAGTAAAAACTCATTTTCAGTTAACCGTGATTGACAAAAGTTGATCTTTTGTATGAAAAGGTACAATGCTCATCCCAGCTTTTACAAAGTGGGGTTAAGTATACAACAGACTGCAGCTACCTCATTACTACACAACGTTAGTGGCAAAGTGTAGGGAAATGTGCTGCACACTGCCAATAGTAGCTCCAGGGGAGGGGGAAACCAACACACTAAACTGAGAAATTGTTTATACTGCATTAATACTACTTAAGTCACAAAATCTGGATCATCGCAGTGTCACTTTAACTTCATATTCTTCTTATGATACATTTATCAAAACTTTAATACACTTTTCCACTTAAAATGTTTTACAGATGCAGAATTAGTAAATAATGCTGTAGTAAATATATATATATTTGATGAAAGAGAGGGTTTGATTGCCTAATATAAGAGATCTTCATCTATCTTGATAATTATAGTTTGAAACTCAAACTGAAGATCTCTATATAACAAAATTATTTTCATAGTGAAACCATGGTTCTTCACAGTAATCCCTCATGCACCTTTCAAGCAATATATCTGTTCTCGTCTTAAAATACTCTGCCAACTGCCCTCTTTACTCTAATGACTGTCTATCCGACTTCTTATCACCTCCTTTCACTCCCACCTTAAGGACTTTTTTGTCCTGACCCTACTCTTTGGAACTCCTTGCCTCGCTCCACTAGACTATTCCACTACCTCAAGACCTTCAAAATCTCACTAAAAACACATCTGTTTAAAGAAGCCTGCCACCTTCATCCTTAATATGCACAACACATCTATCACCCTCCTGTACCTCACCCAAACCCTTTAGATTGTAAGTTTGCAAGTTTTCAATCTTGTGTTGGTGCTTTAAGGAAAGCTCTATGTACATCTGATTTTAAGAGCCCTCCATTCTTTTGCATTGCGTTATAATTGTTTTTGGATTTGTACTTAATTATGTTTAGCGCTACAGAATATGTTTAGCGCATTACAAATAAAGGATAATAATAATAATAATGTAATTGTTATGCTCTTGTACAATGTTCATGGGTGATTTATGCAAAGCAGAATGACTACCAGCAGATGGAGCTGGAACCATAATTATTTTTAAGTGAAAGGGTTCTATGCGGTCTTGACTTGCAGATACAGTAGGGTGCTTGCCTGTATGTGTGAAGACAGAGAAAGAACTTGGTCTTAAGGGATAACTAAAAGTTACAGTGTGTCCAAACAAAAAGGGGGATGGGGGTCACTTTAATAATTTCTCTGCACATAGAGCGATCCTTAAACCATGGCATGTCAGAGCTACTGGAGATCAGGTAGTGTGGAATATATGGAATACTAGTAACCCGCCCATTATAAATGATGGTATCATGCACTTCATGTGCCCTCTTTCTGTGCCCTCTCACCCTCTCCCATGGCATGTCAGATTTACATGAGATCTTTTGTTCAACAGGTAGTATGGAATACTAGTAACCTGCCGGTCATAAATGATGGTATCATGCACTTCATGTGCCCGCTTTCTGTGCCCTCTCACCCTCTCCCATGGCATATCAGATTTACATGAGATCTTTTGTTCAACAGGTAGTATGGAATACTAGTAACCTGCCGGTCATAAATGATGGTATCATGCACTTCATGTGCCCGCTTTCTGTGCCCTCTCTCTCTCTGCCCCTTGTTTTGTTCTATTCCGGTCTAGGTCTGCCAGGGATTGATTTACAGGCAACCTTATATACAACCAGCGCAAATTGCCATCTTTGACCCAACCATCCCAGCAAGTTTAAGAATAGGACATTTAATGCTTCCAAACAGTACCAAAGCAGCTATATAGTCCCATGCTTTCATTGTGCCCTTTTCAAGAACCAGCATTTAAATAAATAAAAACATTTCTTTAATGCATATATTTTTGCCCATTATCATTCATGGTTTTCAATACTGGAGAGCAGCATTATTTTAGGATGCACTGTTGAGTGATAAAGGTATATAATGTGTATGTTTCATTGGAAGACAACTGACTGGATACAGTGACGTTTGTGCATTGTACATTTTAAAATTATAGTCAATTACAGTACGTTATCTCAAAGTACTTAAAAAGTGTGTTTTCTTACAAGAAACTTACAACATTGCTAATGATTTCCTAGGGGGGTGCATATAAAGTCAGAAAGACTCTTAAAAATTGCAAATTTAAATGTATTTTAACTGTCAGAAGATACAGTTAGGTGTAATAACATCCAACAGATAAATTACTTGGCTTTATTGAATACTTATAACCTCTGCTACATTTACAAGTAGAGATCATATGAAAAGGTGCAATGAAATATTTTTCTCCAAGAGAGTAAAAATGAAAAGGACGTTACCTCTACAACAAAGGTATCAATAATGTTTTCCTGGGGAAGGAACCAGTGCAATACTTCCTCTTCATCCATGACCGGAGCAAGCTTAAATTGGATCAGATAGTCATTCAACAACTGCTGCACCATTTTAATATCCTTTCGTTCCATTGGTCTTAAGCCTGCAGTCTTTGTGGCCTTGTTTAAATGGAGAAGAGAAAGTTTAAGTGAGCGTTGGTAATAGCAGGTTACAAGATAATAATTCCATTAGGGACTCAAGAGGATACTATAATTAGAGCAGCACGCAATAATGAACAGTCTGTGACACTAAAAGCAGGTTGATTTTATCAGCCATCACAAGGCTACTTTCAAGAGCGAGCCACAAGACCCTGACTTGTCTTAACTGGACCTTTTCTAAAGAGTTGAACATTGTCCACATGAAACATTTCCATCAAGATCTTAAGACTGGTATTTTATATGTTCTATTGGCATGACTGAGGTTTTCACATTTCAAAGTAAAAATATTGCAGCATTAAAACAAGTAAAAGACTTGGAAACATTTGGAACGGCAAGTACAATATTTATAGAGCACATAAAAAACAAATAATCACAGATTGTTCTTAGCTAGATACCCCACTGACAAGCAAACAGAGATTTAGTTTTGCCTCACACTGACCTTATCTTCCACCATTCATTACTATGTCTTCCCTACATGATTGCATGTGTGCTAGTGAACTTTCCTAGTGCTATTCCCTGGCTCCAAGTGAGCAGGATAAAATGGACAAGACATATGAGCAGTATTAGTAGAACGTTTATGGTATACACACACATAGAGCATAGCATCTGGAAGGTTATAAAGATAATTCTTGCTAAATATATTGATTAGTTTGCTTTTAAAATATATCAAAACTGGTAAAGGGGAATATAATAAAAATGGGACTTTCTTTAAAGGAATACGGACGAGGCCCAACTAAGCCAGAAATGTACGTCTGGGGTTTGCGGTTTCTTCTGCTCAGGGTAGAATTGCCTGGTATTTCGGGGCTGGACCACTCTAGTGCGTGTGACCAGACTGATATGCTACAGCTTACCTATTAAGGTTAATTCGTTCTCTGACTGAGTACCTCTACTTTTGTTGTTGTCATATTTATAGCATGCTATCGTGAAGAACTTGATTTGATGATGTGCAAAATATTTTTATAGTGTTTAAAATAAATACAGCGTTTCATTTTTAGTTATATTTAATGTTGCTTTAAAGGCCGTAGACAATGTATAATTCTTGCTAATAGAATTAGACACTTGGATGGAATGGAAGGCACTTCTGAGAGCATGACGCTTTACATAGAATTGAACAGAGAAGTAAGTAGAGTCCCAAGTAACATAATCCTCCATCTCAAGCAGTAGACAAACTAATCAGCTACATATAAACTTTTCTCTAAAAATACCTTTTCTGCTCATGGCTTGCATGTTAATAAGTTATTACACACTTCACAAACGTGTACAGTGCTACTTTAAGCAACTAATATTTATATATATTTACAATGCTCCAGCATGCGATATCATTTGTTGGAGATTGTTTACTGCAATTAAACAAGCTGCTGCTCATTTATTCCCAGAAAAAAAGTCTTATGTTCCATATTAGATGCCTGATGATCACAAACACATGTTACAGATTTCACATAGAGTGCAGAGTCCAGGCATCCACATAGATTGCTTACATCTGGTAGTCTGTACAGCTTCATTGTTCTTTGTAATGTCATATTTCTACTGAGATGCGAAAACTTCACTTCTACCAGTTTTCTAGGATTCAATGATCGATGCCAGTATCTGAAATACAAAAAGGTGAATACATCGGGTTAATGCTGCTCACATATACATACATCAGTACAAATAACATAAAGTTTATGAACTTTTGAAAGATTCCAATGAAGATAAAGATAGCAATAATTATATATATATATATATAAAAATGAAAAAGTGCTGAAAATAAATAAAACTCTGCATTTTACTTGGTTAGTCCCTAAAAAAAAGCCTTGCCTATTATCAAGTGTTGTTCTTTAAAATAGCTTTTGTTTTGTTTTGTTTTTGCTCCAGCCAGGTTTAGATGGATGCAAGATCCGTTCGTAAGAGATCTATCCATCAGTGAAGTTAGTGCTCTGGTGTGAGCTAGGCCTGTCATTTTCTCAGTTTTGTTTTGGTGTATATATTGTACCACTGGTGAATTTATTCGATATAAAACTTTAGAAAAGCATTGAAGCCTCCTGAAATTGTGTTCCTCCATCAAAAGTGCTGGAAACAAGCGCACAAACCCAGTAGAGACGGACATCCTGTCACAAAAAGGTCTAGAATGGCTGTTTAAATACAGCATGTTCCCTGTGTGAGTTTGGAGTGACTTGAAATTTAAGAAACGTACATTAAAAGGGCAGGAAAATCCTGACCTGGCCAATGGTAATAAAATCAATTAGCTGTTTTTTTGGTTGCTATTTCATTAGTGGACACAGAGTGATAAAACAGCACCATGCTTTTAATTGTGAGTTTTGTCCCTTTAAATAACCACTCTTTAAAGATCTGCTTTCTGGTGGAGAATAAGCAGTGAAAACAGCCTTTGTTCTAAAGTGTGGCTCTTGCATACAAAGTTGGTGGCTTTATTTGAGAGCGATGGATCGGGGCCACTAGCAATATTCATCAGGTTCTTTTGTATATTCTATTCCTAAACTAAGAATGCGCATTACAAACACATCTACTAAGTGGAAAGGTGCTTAGACTTTAAATAACACATCAACAATAAAACATATTTATTGCACAAAACATCAGATTTATCTGTCAGTTAAAAAAAAGTAGTAGTTCTAAGTAAGAACAGAGCAATAAGACTGACAGAAATATGTTATTTTATTAAATTGTGGCTACAACTTGTTCTACGGATTAAATGGAAAATTTAGTGAGCTAAAGAAAAATACATGTGAAGAAAGTTGAGAACATTCTTGATTAAATGGACGCTTAATTCAGCACAAATTAAACAACATCACAGTAGAGATCTCCTAAAAAGATGTTGAAATACTTTGATACTTGGATTTTTGAATCATGTGCATTTCTCAGTGAGAAATAAAATAAAATAAAGCTGTGTTTACAGGTGTAATTGGCCACTTGCTTTTGCATTATTGCAGCCAATCAGTTTACAGGTGTGTTTGTGTCACATTCAAGTCAATGGTAAGACTGCTTACATTTCCAGCTTGTAATTTCTTATGGCAGAAAGTTCAGGTTTCTGCTCTCTTACCTCTCTGGAATTTGAACAATGCCGAGCAACTCATGGGGGTTAAAAAAAAAAACCTTAACAAATCTGTACTGGTCAGTGCAGTGCAAACTGATTCCAGGAAAAAGCTGCTATCAATCACTGGCTTCTCAACAGCACGTGCAGGATTCGGCTATCTGTTATTACAAAGTGTATCCTGCCTACTGGCTATTGCAGGAGTATGTAAACATATACTTCATATGTTTATTGTTGTATCTCTTAGTGTAATTACTTAAAATAGATCATTTTAACATATAATCTTGTGCTTTTTTACACCAAGAAGATAACTTACAGTGAGGTAAATGGCCCTTTAAAAATGTTTCATGTTCCTTTAATATATAATGTACAATGATTAACATATTCTATCTATATTTTAATAGTATAATGTGCTTATGTTTTAAGGACTTTTATCTATTGACTTTTAGTTGTTTCTTTGTTTTGGGCCTGAATCCTCTTCTGCAGGAACCAGACCACAACACCTGCTCCTCTCATTCTAGTATGGCCAATCAGTTAATAACTTATGCAAGTTTTATAGGATTTAACTTTTGGCCAGATCTTGGATATGGCGGATCTCCAACTTGTAGACGGCTGTAGAACAAATAATCTACATTTTCTGTCCTTATTGCAAAAATGAGATTCCGGGACCACTGTAGTTTTGTTACATACTTCACAAGCATGTGAAGATTTTACCAAATAACATGTATGCAAAACTGGAACATAAAAGCATTTTTAGAGAAAATTGTTTATTTAAATGACTGATTGGGTAGCACGACTTTTGGGCAAAGGAGACGTGCACAACGTCATGTGCGTGCCGAAAAATGCCTGACAAATGTGCGCACCCCCACCAGTGCAGCCGTACACAGCATTCTGCACTCACCCTCTCCTCCCCCACTACTCACCCTCCTTCTCCATCTCTCCAACCCTGAATAATTACCCTCTCCCCAAGTACTCACCCTCTCTTCCCCCAGTATTCACCATCCTCAGTACTCACCCTCTCCCCAGCTTCAAGTATTCACCCTCCCCGGTACTTACCCTCTTTCCCTAGCTCTGTCCCTCCAGTACTCACCCTCTCTCCCCACTACTCACTCTGTCTCTCCCTCTAGTACCCACCCTCTAACCCCAGGTCTCTCTCCCCCAGTACCCACCCTCTAACCCCAGGTCTCTCTCCCCCAGTACCCACCCTCTAACCCCAGGTCTCTCTCCACCAGTACTCACCGGCCACACTGGTGTGGGATCGCGCACGTCTCCTTCGCCCAAAAGTCTGTGTGCCCTATGATTGTGTCATGGGGATTTCAAACTACTAGTCTACATAGTTTGAGGGGGAGGGTTATCCTACGGGACCTTACTCTGCCACTGAATTTTATTGTCAAGCATACTAATTGGAAATGGCATTTACAACAGAATTCAGATCTTAGTAGAGTGCATTGTTCCTCCCAATTTCTAATATTTTTAGGAACATAGACAATATGTCCGTCATTATTAATGCAAAATCGAATACAGTAAATAAAAATAATTAGCTGTAATTATTCATTTAAGTTATTTAAAAAATGGATGACTCTTCAGTGGTCCTTTCAGAAAATCTCACTATTTTTATTTATTTACCTGTGATCTATCCAGCTACAAATTAAAATTAGCACATGTTAGCTTGAGTTCTTATATTCTAACATTTTATCCATTTAGTTTAAAACAAAAAAATGTTCTTACTAATAACACATCTAAAACATGCACAGTGGATGTTAAAGTAAATATGTAATTATTTTAATCCCTGGTTGGGCACACGTACCTACAAGTAGACACCGGCTTTGGAAGAACAACACCGGCTGTATAAACAGCCTGGAATATCCCCTCCAGGTTCACTCTCCTTGTGATTTCACGGATTAGCACAGGAGCCACACGCTTCGATCTCAGCTTTTTATGGACACACAGGAAATTGATTTCTACCATTTTCTTCATACTGATTGAAAAATAAAAAGGGAAACTGTGAGGGTGGCACGATTTGTAAATAGGCGTGAGGCACGTGTCAATAAGGCATGAACAGTCCCAGGCAAAGTATTACATTTGTGCATGTAATACAGACACTTTCTCATCCTTAAAAAGTTTTTTTTAAACTATACTACTGAAATGTTTATATATGAAAAAAGAAATGAATCCAATTATGTATGATAAGGGTTGGGAGCTCTCCTTATATTTCCCAATGACTGCTTTGGCCAATGAGACAGGACTACTGGCCCATGACCCAGTAATGCTTCTGGTAGGATACGTCATTTTTGGTAATTCATTTTGGTAATAGTTAGTGACTATAAAAGAGCTGCCCAATTTTCCAAATTATTGAGGTGGCTCTGGGTAAGCATTTGAGAAGTATTTTTCAGCATTGTACACAGTCTGCATGGCACATAATGGTTTCTGCCTTTGTTTCCACTTTTCATAAAACATATTATTCAGTTAAATGAAATATGGATTTTATTGTACTGGACTATTAAGCAAGCACATAAAGTATTATCTAGCAGATAAATACACATGTATTTTTTTTATTTCTTTCAATCTTAAACCACTTTAATGCCTTATACACAGGTAGAAAATGTGACTTACCAGTAGTTTAATAACAAAACTATTGACAGTTTCTATGGAATCCAAAACAAAATTACTGTTGAATTGCACTGCCCATTATGGCAACAAGAATTTATTTTTCTATACCCAAACAGATTATATGTATTTAGGGAAAAAAAACTTTATGTATATAAAATATCATAAAAAAAAACCTGACATTTACTCACGTATCATAAATACGGATAGTTGCAGGAACTGCACTTATAAAGCCGACTAACTTCTTGTTTGAGGTGACTCTGACACCACAGTGCCATTGAGATAACCAGCCAGGAGGACGCAGGGCCCTGCAGTGAGTTTTAGATACAATAAAGATTAGTGCATATATATATATATATATATATATATATATATATATATATATATATATATATATATATATATATAAAAAAAAGTCATAAGAATAAAAAAAACAGTATTTTTTTGTAACCATTATTAAAAGTGTAACTGAGTCCTACATACACACACACTAGTAACTTGCCCATCGGTATCATATGTAATGGTCAATAGTCTGTTCTGTCTCTCTCTCTCTCTGCTCTCGCTCTCTTCTTCCCTCTCTGCCTTGGTCTGCCCCTCCCTGCCTCCTTTCCTCTCTGCCTATGTCTGCCCCTCCCTGCCTCCTTTCCTCTCTGCCTATGTCTGCCCCTCCCTGCCTCCTTTCCTCTCTGCCTATGTCTGCCCCTCCCTGCCTCCTTTCCTCTCTGCCTATGTCTGCCCCTCCCTGCCTCCTTTCCTCTCTGCCTATGTCTGCCCCTCCCTGCCTATGTCTGCCCCTCCCTGCCTATGTCTGCCCCTCCCTGCCTATGTCTGCCCCTCCCTGCCTATGTCTGCCCCTCCCTGCCTATGTCTGCCCCTCCCTGCCTATGTCTGCCCCTCCCTGCCTATGTCTGCCCCTCCCTGCCTATGTCTGCCCCTCCCTGCCTATGTCTGCCCCTCCCTGCCTATGTCTGCCCCTCCCTGCCTATGTCTGCCCCTCCCTGCCTATGTCTGCCCCTCCCTGCCTATGTCTGCCCCTCCCTGCCTATGTCTGCCCCTCCCTGCCTATGTCTGCCCCTCTCTGCCTATGTCTGCCCCTCTCTGCCTATGTCTGCCCCTCTCTGCCTATGTCTGCCCCTCTCTGCCTATGTCTGCCCCTCTCTGCCTATGTCTGCCCCTCTCTGCCTATGTCTGCCCCTCTCTGCCTCTTTTCCTCTCTTCTTCCCTCACTGCCTCTGTCTGCCCCTCTCTGCCTCCTTTCCTCTCTTCTTCCCTCACTGCCTCTGTCTGCCCCTCTCTGCCTCCTTTCCTCTCTTCTTCCCTCACTGCCTCTGTCTGCCCCTCTCTGCCTCCTTTCCTCTCTTCTTCCCTCCCTGCCTCTCTTCTTGCCTCCTTTCCTCTCTTCTTCCCCTCTCTGCCTCCTTTCCTCTCTTCTTCCCCTCTCTGCCTCCTTTCCTCTCTTCTTCCCCTCTCTGCCTCCTTTCCTCTCTTCTTCCCTCTCTGCCTCCTTTCCTCTCTTCTTCCCTCTCTGCCTCCCTTCCTCCCTCTCTGTCTCTCTCCCTTCCTCTCTTCTTCCCTTTCTGCCTCCTTTCCTCTCTTCTTCCCTCTCTGCCTCCTTTCCTCTTTTCTTCCCTCTCTGCCTCCCTTCCTCCCTCTCTGTCTCTCTCCCTTCCTCTCTTCTTCCCTTTCTGCCTCCTTTCCTCTCTTCTTCCCTCTCTGCCTCCTTTCCTCTCTTCTTCCCTCTCTGCCTCCTTTCCTCTCTTCTTCCCTCTCTGCCTCCTTTCCTCTCTTCTTCCCTCTCTGCCTCCTTTCCTCTCTTCTTCCCTCTCTGCCTCCTTTCCTCTCTTCTTCCCTCTCTGCCTCCTTTCCTCTCTTCTTCCCTCCCTGCCTCCTTTCCTCTCTTCTTCCCTCCCTGCCTCCTTTCCTCTCTTCTTCCCTCTCTGCCTCCTTTCCTCTCTTCTTCCCTCTCTGCCTCCTTTCCTCTTTTCTTCCCTCTCTGCCTCCCTTCCTCCCTCTCTGTCTCTCTCCCTTCCTCTCTTCTTCCCTTTCTGCCTCCTTTCCTCTCTTCTTCCCTCTCTCTCTCTCCGCTCCCTCTCTGCCTTCTCTCAAGGGTGCGAATTAGACGCAACTGCACATGCGCATGTGTAATAAGTTATCTTGGCTTCCAGTATCATCTTTATGCGATTGATACACAAAACTGCATGTTCTCTCCTGTCTTATCTCCTTCCTACTCACAGGTCACCACCTGCGTATGTGACATCTCCTCCTGGATGGGCTCCCACAAACTAAAAATAAATGTGTCACAGAGTGAACACTTTAAAGGTCCATTATTTACTGCACCCCCAGCCCCAAACATCACCATTATAGCTGACAATTGCTCTGCAACACTTACACCCCAAGCCTGCTGACTTGGGATGACTCTGGATTCAACACTTACTTTTACTTCCCGCATTCAATCACTTATCAATATCTGTACATTGCACCTGTAAAATATGTCCAAGACCCGTCCTTTTCTCACACAACTTATAACCAAAATCGTAATCCATTCTTGATCATTTCCTGAAATTCACTCCTAACCGGCCTTCCCCTTACTAGACTCTTGCCTCTCCAATCCAACCCAAATGCCTCTGCTAGGCTCAGATATCTAACCAGACATTTATCATCTGCTGAACCAATCTCTTCATGGATGTCCCATAACTGCTAACATGAATCATGACACTCACCTCCAAAGCCCTCAACACTGCACCCTCCTACATAACAGATTTAATCTCAAGATACTCCCATAACCGCCCCTTCACTCTTCCCACAACATACGTCTCTCATCACCTGTCATCACCTCCTCACACTCTTGTCTTCAAGACTTTTCTTGTCCTGACTTCACCTTGTGAAATTCTCTATCTCTCTCTGAAGAGTAGGGGAGAGTCTGACACTGTTTCAAAAACATTCCTTGGAAACCCATCTATTCAGAAAAGCCTACCAACTCGTTCCCTTGTTCACAGATTCAAACAAGACCATCCCATGTACATGGATCCTGCGGTCTAACTGGATGACAATCAACCCATCCCCTTTGGGCTCCAAATACCCTTAACCAGTTTAGATTGTAAGCTCCTACGAGAGCACGGCCCTCTACAGTTTGCCATATTTGTACTCCATGTATCCACTGTATTTAGCTCTACCACACATGCTGGCACTTTATAAAGGGTAAAAATAGTAAAATAATAGTGGTCTTCAAATAAAGAGCGTAGGAATGCCCAGACAACAATGAATGGGGCTTATCAATAATTAAATGCAATTATCTCATCAAGATAACTTTCAACTTTTTGGGTGGATCAAAAACTTCAATTCTGTTTTATTGTAGGAAAACAATTTTTTTTTATAATATTCAATTAAAAAAATACTTGTTATTACATATATGACTAAAAATCATTCCATACCTCCCCTGTGTCATTTTAATATATCCTAGCATATCCAACCAACATTGCTAATTGCAGACAAAATGAGTCTATTGTATAATTACATACTTCGCTTTCCACATAAACTCACCATTGGAGGAACTCAGGGGAATAGTCAAATCTGAACATATTATCGTCATCTTCAACATAATTTTCATTCAGCAATGTGTACAGTTCTTTCAGCTGGAAGCAGACGTGGAAAGGTGAGTGATCCACTGGAGATTAGAAAACTACACGTCTTCTCTGGTGCCAGAGAACAGAAATACAACTGATGTAAATACATTTGCTAAAAAAACAAACATTTCTACTGCACAAATCAGTCAATGAACATCTTTATTGAAATGGCCCACTTCCAGGAGGCTAATTCCTGAGGTAAGGACAGGTTTAATAGACACAGAATACCTCTTTAAAAATCACCTACAATAAAGAAATATAAAATGTTGTTACTAAGAAAAGTATATATTTATACATGCAATTAAGGTTTGTTTATTTTAATTGGTTTTAAATGTATCATGTTGTCAGGCACTTGCTTTCACCCATTACTATTTGTTTTTTGGAGATGTCAAGCCTAGGAGCCCTATTCTATTATAGCCCACAAATGCCTCTATCTGTAATTTTGGCTGTGGGTGTTTTTTTCTCTAATGTTTAGATGTATTCTATTGACTCATGCCCCAATTTACCGCCTTAAGCCTAAACATGTAAACCCTGCCTTTTTAAGTCTGATTTCAGGAGGCGTGATCAGAAAATCTGGCAAAATTTAAGCAAGCCCGTAATTTACTTCTTAGACACAGCCAATAGTAAATGTGACAGTCATCATGACATCAGTAAAACATGGAAGTTATACGTAATCTGCAATCGGAGGCTACAAGTTAATTAGTGCCAATAAGTAATATTTGCTGACCGGCTTGCAATCAAGCAATCTATTAAATGCATTAGAGCATATGTTCTAGTCTATGTGGGTTTCATGATATGTATTAACCCCTTGAGACCCGGGATCGATATAACTCAGAAATAACAGTTAAAAATAATATTTTTAATTGCATATTTGTTTGGTTGAGACTGTTCTGCAATTAATTCTAATGTCTTTCCATGCTTTTAAAGTGAATAAATGTGTGTTTAATTGCTGATACAGCTCTAATAAGTGTTTGAAAAAGCCCTTACGAGTCATATTTAGTACTTGCAATATATTTGACAGACACGTGATACTTTTTTCAATTGCCGGTTAGACTTTATTTGCGAGCTAGAACTACGGGTCTAACAGAATATCGATTTTGTAAAACTTTAATTATTTAGAACTCGTAATGTTCGAGCTGTGCTAAAACCAGTGAAGTTCTAAGGCTGGTTTTGCGGTTAATATTAAAAGTGATTTTAAGTGTGTAGAAATAAAACAAATTGGGCAATAAAATAGGACCCTAGGTTAGTAAGGTATCCATTTAGCTCAATGCATGCTCAACTCCGTTAACTGTAAAGTAATACAGCTCCCCCCCCCCCCCCCAAGACATAATTTGGACAACTCTGCACTATACAATAACCTCCAAATCCAAGTTAAAAAACATTAAATGTAAAAGTATTAAGTATTTAAAGCACAATTTTATAAATAGTAAAATTATTATTATTCAATTTTAAAATTCCTATTAAAAATACTCAATACCATGGTTTATTTAGACTTACCACTTCAGCATTGCTCAAGTCTAGGGTATCCCACATAAAACCCTGAGGCAATGAATATGGCTCTTGGCGGATATTGTCCTTGTCTGGCTCTATGGGACCGTGACACGTTATAATTTCGTCTAAAAGTACAAAAAAAAAAAATGATGGTTATTATACATACAAAAGGTGACAACTACAAGTTCAGTACGTGATAAAATTCATATTAGTTATGACATATTACTATTTTTTTCCATTTCCCTTCACCTATCCATGTTTGTTTCTCTACCCCTCCCGTACATCACTGTGCGAGGGGAACAGGTAGTAAGCCATGAAATGCCATATTGTGGTTTCTAGCTCATGCCTGCCGGACTCCACGTGACAACACTGTTCAATAGGAAACTACTGGAAGTGAAAAATGCTTTGGAAATTCAAATATGTACTTTGTCACAGTTTACTGCCACCACAACACTCAATAACATGCTCTGATGGCTACACTACAAGGTCAGGAGGGGGAAGGATCGAACATGTCAAGCCCCTAGATCAAAAATCAGTAATATTTAATAACAATATAATCATTTGGCTGAAAGGAAATCACAATGTGCCATTTATTGCCTCTATCCATTTGCACGTGGTTTTATTCAAGCATATATTATAGTGCTAAAACTGGCCAACCGGTTAATACTGTACTTTAATGCAGGAGACTGCAACCTTTGGCTCCTTTGTACAGATTGTCAAATGGCTCTTTTGGCAATCCCAAATGTGAGGATATGGCTGGTCAATA
This sequence comes from Discoglossus pictus, assembly GCA_027410445.1. Lineage (NCBI taxonomy): Eukaryota > Metazoa > Chordata > Amphibia > Anura > Alytidae > Discoglossus > Discoglossus pictus. Next base: position 382,364,330 of record CM050166.1, on the reverse strand, counting down.
ACGCAGCAGTATGAATGGATACAAAACAAGAAAGTAGTTCCCCTCCGTAGGGATGACCCCAATACAACGGTCAATAAGATTATAACGGCAAAGTAAATTCACTGTCAGTTTGCTTCCTTTTTTCTATGTTCTCTGCAACATTCAGCACACTTCCTCTTACAAAAGACAGGGCTATATTTACTATGATGAGATTTGCTTGTCTACTGAGGTGACTCCTCTCCAACTTCGTGAATAGGCTCCACAGAATCATACATGGTTGGCTCCTAAGTTTCAAATAAAGTTTTTGACCCGTGACCCAAATTGTTTTCAACAGACCATAATGGGAACATTATCTGCATCGATTTACCATGTGGTAAATCATGGTAAAAAACATAGTTTCCCAACTTCTTCAAAAGAAGCATATTATAAATATGAAACTGTAATGATCCTTTAAACACCAATTAATTTACCACTGTCATTCAGATGCACATTATATATAAGTGCTTGGCCTTTCTTATACACTGGCTCTTTGTTGAGCTTTTGTTATCAATTTCAAAGAAGCATGGCTTGCCATAAAAGACCACTGGTCTAATGTGTAGGGGTGCTGACCATTTTGATCGGTCTTTTTTGTCCTCAGTACTTCTTGGTTATTAGATACAGAGTAAGTACAAGTTTCCGAAAGCCATGGTTTACAGGGATATTGTAAAAATATATTTTGCAATTTGATTAAAGCATCTTTTATTAATGTTTGGCACTATTTTATTTGTACTGGGACACTCTGACTTTACATACCAGCAGCACAGCTTCTCTGTAAAAAGTGGTAAGATCCAAGTAAACAATAGCAATATGATTAATATCCATTTTGAAACTAAAGCAATAAATATATTTTTAATTTGCACTGCTCACCGTGCGCTCCTGCTCTAGCCTACGTGAGTGGCTTGGTGAAGAGGAATAGAGTAAGCTGTGCCGATTGTGTCGTTGCACCTTTAAATGCACTGCAGCCCAAGTACCATAATAAAGGTTGAAGCCAATAGCATCTGCTTTGGCCAATTTGAACCTACAACTTAAGAATCCAGTAAAACTTATCAAAAGTCTCTACAATAAATTTGTTTCCATAACCCCAGAGCTGCTTACATAGGCACCTGGTACCTACCAATAGAAAAACTGCATTTTGGTAAATTTCTAAACCTAAAATAACCTTTAATCCAACAACAGAAAAAGTGTAGAAAGCTACAGCAGCACTGGTGAGTTGCATCATTCAAGGGAGGAGAGAGGTGTGGATTTGGGAACTAAGGGCCACATTCAGGTCTGCTGTGTCAGACCTTTTGTAATCATACCTTCATTTATATATTTTGTTTAATATAATCCTTTTTATATGATATGATTTATACACACACACATATTATATATATATATATATATATATATATATATATATATATATATATATATATGTGTGTCCCAGCTCAACTTCCCAGAATGCACTGTAATAGCTGTTTTTCTCGGAACTCTGAGCTGGAAGCAGTTTTTTTTTAACTTGCTTTAGACATTCAAATGTGAACACAGATGTACTTTTTATTTACTGTACTACTGTACGGTGGAGGGCTTCTATCACTCTTTTGCCCACCATATTATAAATGATTGTTGTGGTGAACTACCTACTCATAATTTCCACAACACAAGCTGAGATCCCGCTCCATGCTGATGATAGCCAGTAAGCTTGAAACAGCTGTACGTGGATTGGATACTCAGCCTGTGTTTATTCCAACCTTGGCTTTGCATTAAAGCTGTGCAATAATACAGCATGCATAAGCTTAAAGGAAGCCATGTTTGATGATGGCTACGGAATGAAGAGCGAGGCATTTGTGGCCATATTTGTGTGTCCCAGCTCAACTTCCCAGAATGCAGTGTAATAACTGTTTTTCTTAGAACTCTGAGCTGGAAGCAGGTTTTTTAACTTGCTTTAGACATTCAAATGTGAACACAGATGTACTTTTTATTTACTATATATATATATATATATATATACACATATATATATATATATATATATATATACATACATATATATATATATATATATATATATATATATACATACATATATATATATATATATATATATATATATATATATATATATATATATATATATATACACATACATATACATACATAGGCAATATTCGTTTGGTTTGCATCACTTCTCATTTGAAACAATGGTAGGACAAGTATTTTATTTCCTGAAACCAAATACCAGATATTTATCTAAAAAATACACTCAGGTGTTCTTAAGATCTTTCTGAGTACATGTGTCAACAAATTTTGATTTTGTTTCCCAAGGCAACTAGCAATCTCAGTGTGTATTAAGGAATGACTATTTAAAGACAGCACCATTCAAAGAGAAAAAAGGAGAGAAAGGAGGAAGGGGATATAGATTCTGCTATTTTTTACTTTTCCTATAAAACTGATTTGAAGACAAGGATTTACACTCTACACTGAATTGGGTTTTGTCTCTGATCTCTGGTAATGTATAGGTTTGATTCCAGCTTTGTGATATGATTGATAATTATATGTTAGAAAATGTATCTGTTTAAAAACTTCTAATAGGAGGTATAAAAGAAACCTTATAGGGAATTGCAAAATTTATACCCAGATTTAATTTTGCAATACATAATTATTATTTTAAATATTCAAGACTGATAAATAAATATATATTGCTATTAAATCAATTATATCAGAAAACATTTAACTATTACCAATATATAGCACCGGTTTGACGACATCAGGGCCAAGGTGAGGAGGATGATGACTAAGGAGGACAAGAACTAGACTGTGACCTAAAATGAGTGTGAGAGGGTCACCAAGGACCTTCTGAGACACGTGCCAGCCGCTGGAGCTTCAGGCCTGGTGGCCCAGCAGGATCAAGCCTCCATGTCAGGTGCATATCACATACACCAAAATCCCACCACATGTACATCACAAACGCTACACATGTATATGATGACCAACAAGGACACGGACATGTCAGCTCCATGGAACAAGGGATAGATGGATGTGTCATTAAATCCATAAAGCTGACAAATCACCTTCATTTCTGGGCACAACAACAGAAATCAAGCAATAGAGATAATAAACTGGATAAATGAGACCAGCAGTTCAGCTAAGGGGAGCAGGTTCTTGAGTACACTCAGGGATCATTACCTGGCCCAGGTTATACAAGAGCCTACTAGAAAAGAAGCCATCTTAGATTTAGTCATCACAAATAATATTGATATAGTATCAAATGTTGAAATAGGGCAACCTTTGGGAAACAGTGATCACAACACAGTCTCATTTGAGATTTAATTAAAAAAACAAAATTTTAAGGGGCCAACAAAAACTCTTTATTTTAAAAGGGCAGATTACCGGTCTAAGGGCAGCAATACAAAGTATAGACTGGGACAGAGAACTGATGGGTAAAAACACTGAACATAAATGGACAACATTTAAATCCTTACTAAATATACATACACATCGGCATATACCGTGTGGGAATAAAAAGTAGGAGGAATAAATCACAACCCATGTGGCTTAACAATGAATTAAAGATGAAGATGAGGAGTAAAAAAAACAGGCATTTAAATTAAACAAACAATAGGAGACAGAGACTGCTTTACGGGAATACAAGGAAATCAACAAGGCTTGCAAAAGGGCTATTAGACTGGCTAAGATCAAAAATGAAAAGTTAGTTGCAAAGGAGAGTAAGACTAACCCTAAAATATTTTTTAAATATCTTAATGGGAAGAAGGCGAGGAAGGAAGCTCTAGGAACATTACAATGTGACACAGGCCATCTGATAATTAGTGCCTAGGAAAAATAGGTTATTTCCATCGGTATACACAAGGGAGGTACAAGTGGTTGGGTCACTGCAACATAATGGGGTTACACTACCTTCACCAAATAACTGGTTATCACAGGAAGTAATCTAAAAGTGGTTGGAAAAAATAAATGTTAATAAAGCCCGGGGTCCTGATGGAATACATCCAAGGGTACTGAGGGAACTGGGCTCTGTAATAGCCAAACCATTATATCTAATTTTTCAAGATTCACTCAACACAGGGTCGCTAGTAGAAACCTACTTGAACCACTCAAGTGTTGCTTTAGCAGTGTGTTTGGGGTCATTATCCTGCTGGAAGGTGAACCTCCGTCCTAGCCTCAAATCACGTACAGAGTGGTACAGGTTTTGCTCAAGAATATCCCTGTATTTAGCACCATACATCTTTCCCACAACTCTGACCAGTTTCCCAGTTTTGGCTGCTAAAAAACACCCTTACAGCATGATGCTGCCACCACCATGTTTCACTGTGGGGACGGTGTTCTTTGGGTGATGTGATGTGTTGGGTTTGCGCCAGACATAGCATTTTCTTTGATGGCCGAAAAGCTCCATTTTAGTCTCATCAGACCAGTGCACCTTCCTCCATACATTTTGGGAGTCTCCCACGTGCCGTTTTGTTTTTTTGCTGAAAGTAATGGCTTTCTTCTGGCCACTCTGCCATAAAGCCCAACTCGATGGCGCGTGCAGCTTATTGTCGTCCTATGTACTCCAGTCTCTGCTGTGGAACTCTGCAGCTCCTCCAGGGTTACCTTAGGTCTCTGTGCTGCCTCTCTGATTAATGCCCTCCTTGCCCAGTCCATAAGTTTTGGTGGCGGCCGTCTCTTGGCAGGTTTGCTGTTGTGCCATGTTATTTCCATTTGGTTATGATAGATTTGATGGTGCTCCTGGGGATCATCAAAGATTTGGATATTTTTTTATAACCTAACCCTGACTTGTACTTCTCAACAACATTGTCCCTTATTTGTTTGGAGATTTCCTTGGTCTTCATGGCAGTGTTTTGTTAGTGGTGCCTCTTGCTTAGGTGTTGCAGCCTCTGGGGCCTTTCATGTATATGTAATGACCGATCATGTGACACTTAGATTGCACACAGGTGGACATCATTTCACTAATTATGTGACTTCTGAAGATAATTGGTTGTACCAGAGCTTTTTATGGGCTTCATAACAAAGGGGGTGAAAACATACGCACATGCCAATTTTCTGTTTTCTATTTCTAAAAACTGTTTTATATATATTTTTTTCTCATTTCACTTCACCAACTTAGACTATTGTGTTCTGATCCATCACATACAACTCAGATTAACAAAAAATGTAACTTAAGGCTGTAATGTAACAAAATAGGTAAAAAGTCAAGGGGGTGAAAACTTTTGCAAGGCAATGTAATAATATATATCATATAAGTCCAATTAGTGATACTGTGGCATATCAACATTCCGCTGACGGACTGATAACTTTTTCTGTAATGGACTGTGATTTTTCTGACCTCTCTGGTATGACGTGGCCACTTAGTGGCCCTACATGGTATAGCTCACAGCTTCATTACGGTACACAAGCCCCTTAACCACCACCACTTAGCAATCCAGAAAGGGACCAGGGGAACATACACCACACTAATGTAAATTGATGAATAGCAAAACATAATGTGAGGTCACCAAATGAAAATGGGTATACATCTTGGCACATGGCCACCAGCAATGGAGTGAGACTTTCTAGGATGGGCGTAGCGGGGATGAAGGCGAGTTGGCCGTCGCTCCACGTGCCTCTGCAAATCCTCCATGTGTTGTTGCGGCCCTTCCTGATGGGTTAAAGTAGATTAGTGTGGTGTATGTTCCCCTGGTCCCCTTGTGGTTTGCAATGTGGTGGTAATGAAGGGGCTTGTGTACCTGAATGAAGCTGTGAGCTATACCATTTAGGGCCACTGTACGTGGGCAGGTCATAGCAGGGAGGTCAGACAAATCACATTCCACTAGAGAAGGAACTGGCAACCCACTCCAGTATCTTTGGCATGCAAACCTTGTGGATATGCACAGACTGTGACCCTATGGCCTGCAGCACACCTACTGTCTCAGAGTCGGATACAACTGGTGCATGATATATGCCACGTGGCAGTGTAATTTGGCTACTATTTGTTGTCCCAATGTAGATGTGATGAGTAAAATGTATAGAAGACAATCTTTGTATTTTTAGGGTCCACATTAGAGCCTCTGAGAGTGTTAAAGGATAAATATGTCAGCCATTTGCATGTATTTGTATTGCAATTTAATGAGGTAGTGTGTCTTTAATAGCTTTCAGCATTTTGCTTTTTTTGATATCTGGGAGTTGTTGTGCAAGTAATTGTAATTACATTGCTTTCCCCATGTTTTATAGTGCATTGGTGTCTTTATATTGTGATTTGTAGTGTTACCAACTAGTCTGTAAACCCTTTGCTGGTCCTAAACCTGTAAGCTTTGGGCCGCCATTTCCCGTTTGTGTGCTTGATTGCGGCTGCGGTGTTGAGCGAATTTTTGGAATTGAATAGATATGTGCTATTTTAGAAGCCAATTGAATAGCAAATTAACTTGCAACCTCACTTACGGGCTACCAGATTGAGCGAAAGCTCAATTGAACTGGCCACTAAGTCTACAAATCCATGATGCTTTGCTGTAGAGACTGTTGTATCTGCCTCTGATTGGCCAAAATGCATTATGGGTGTTATGCTAATTTTAGTACGGATTTTCAGGGGCATTAACTTTCAAAATCAACTGCTAGTAAAGTCAAGCGATTTAGCAAAGTTTATTTTGGTATTTTTTCATGCAAAAAAAATGATCTTATACACTACTGATTCTCACCTATCCGATGCAACATAATCCTGGAAACTTAAATATGCCTTTAAGTGAATGATAGAATAGTTTAATGTCCTTGCTATGTTATTGGTTTGCCTCAACCTTATTCAAACAAAGGTTAAACTCACTTAGAAGTACCACAGTAATTTGGGAAAAACGTCAAATCTTCGCTATTTTAGCTATGTAAGTGATGAGCATAGAGGAATTCACTCCTATAGTGCAGGCAAAGGAGAGTGAGGGATATTTGTTCACTCACATATTAATTAATATATGCTTTTAGCATTTGACATTTTCATCTTCCACTGCACATCCTCGGTAGTAAATACAATTGTAATCTCTGCTCTGTACCCACCTCCTAATGCCTTGGAAATTATTTTTTCTCTGAAAATTATTTTATGCATTTTCTTCCACAGAGGCTAATGCTGTTAATTTGTTGCATGCTTCACAGGCGCTAAATCTTTGCTAATCTACAACTTTATAATGCTGCATAGGCGTCCTCTAAATCCCACAGGCCCACACATCAAGTGAACCTTTTAGTGTTTAGGCATCAGTGTTCTAGTATTCATTCATAGCCTGTGTTTAGTCTTCTTAAGATGACGATTGCACTTCTTGGGTATCAGTCACAATAATAGAGAATGTATTTATCAGTCTTAAACCAGCTGAAGATACAATACCGCAAAGGCAAATATCCAAATAAATAAATAAATAAATAAATATATATATACACATTTTGTTAAAGATAAAGGGTCTTGGCCAAGATTATTGTAAGAAAGTGTTCTCCTGTTGGGAACATTCTCTATAAAAAACTTTTAATAATAACAAAAAAACATATCTTGAACCTCTTCAAAACCAAGAACAATTTTGCCTAGATTTGTAAGGTGCCAAGTGTCTGACTCACTGAGCAGCAGCTTTGTAAATCACGACTCTGAACCTCCCAGCAGGGGAGTTATTTTGCTTCCATTTTGAACAGATCAAAAAATATTAAAAAAGTGTGAAGGTGTTATGCCTTATAATGATAAAGAAAAACAAAAGGGAACCTGCCATGTTCAATCATAATGCAGAGGGGACTTAAATACTGGACACTAGTCTTGTACAGAGCTGGAGAGAGGTGTGTGGGACTTATACAGAGAATTAGAAATTATGGCAAAGTTTAGGACAACCATCCAATCTCATCCCCCAATATGTGCCGCCTTGCACTTAGCGGGGTGTGAGGGAATCAGTAAAGGCAGGGAGGTGAATAAGGCTTAAAAAAGGTATATGGGATTTTTCCTGCTTTTATTAATAAAATAAAACTACCTAAGTGTTTGTTTCCATAGCTAAATATCATTTTATTAGCAAGTGCTTGAAAACTCTGTTTTCATGCACTCAGATCTTCCAACAGTCCTCGAAAAGGTCTGCCCCACCGCTCATGCATACATTTTCTCTATTAGTAAGAGATGTTCTAGCCAATCTACAATTGGCTAGTACATCTAGTACCAATATACATTGTATGCATGAGCGGTGGGGGGGGAAGACCTTTGCAGGGATTGTTTGGAAGGTTTGAGGGAGTGAAAACAGAGCTGCAAACAAACACATATGTAGTTAATTTTAATATTAAACCAGGAAAAATGGTATAAATGTTTTGAAGATCTAGATCTGAATATATGAACATCACTGCAGATTGCATTTCTATCATCTCCACAATTCTTTCATATTAAAACCAGGAGACACAGTTGTAACTTAACCAGCATATCATTTAGTTCCTATGTGTTAAATACACATGTAGTATGGAAAAGAATAAAGATCATCACATTTCTGAATCCTATTCTGCTTAATATTACTAGCCAATCGGGCGTAGGCCAGTACGTCTTCTAAAGTACAAACACACGTTCAGTAGGATTCTGTGGTTTCCCTAGCGCCAACTTACTAAGTTTGGGTACAGGCTGTGTATCCCAAAACTGGTATTTACGTTTGCTTGCCTCATCAAGATTCTTCGCGGGTCCCTGGCAGGCAGAAAGCAGCTCCATGGCTCTCTGAATGTCTTGCAGCTTTTGCATTGGAATGGCTGGATTCTGTAGAGGGACAGCAGAAAATTGGGAGAAAACGGCAAGACCAAGCGATTGTCACTGCATTAAACAAAGCAAGAAAAGAGAAGTCATTATGCACAGTGCTACATGTCCCAATCATGAGCCCTCTATTCCCATAGAATTACTCAGTAATTCCACTACAGCAAAGGATGCTGGGTAGTGATATTCAAATGAAATTCAGTATGATGGATTCCACACCCCCTCCCTAAGCACAAGTACTAATCAAGCGAAAAATTGCATTCAAGTACATTTTTAACCCTGTGTTAATCTTCCAGCCAGTAGCAGCATAGTGCAGAGATCCATAGCTGCACTGCCCGAGTTGCATCATTCAAGGGAGGAGAGAGATTTGTCATGGGAACCAAAGACTACAAATCCCATGATGCAGAGACTGAATCACCATACATTGCTACATTGTTGTAGCTGCCTCTGATTGACCACAACGTATTATGAATTTTATGCCAACTTGGATTTTCAGGAAGATATTTTGGAAACTCTAGAGTAAGTTTTTTAGTCTTTATTTTGGGATTTTTTTTAATGCTAAAAACATGTTTGCATACACTATGGATTCTTCACTATCGGATGCATTCATAATCTATGAAACTTTCATATGCCTTTAAAGCTAGCTTTTATAGGAGCACTGTACAGTGAGAATAAATGCTTGAAACACCTGAGTCTGAGCATAATTAAAGGGCCATTTACCTCACTAGAAGTGTGAAAGAGCACAATGTTAAAATTATCTTTTTTTTTGTCATTGCACTAATAACACCTAATAAACTACAGTCTAAGGTCTATTTACAAACATACTCCTGACTGTTCCATGATTAACAACATCTGCCGACACCGAGTAGTGAAGACAAAGATTTATAGATTTTCACTGAACTTCAGGAATCTAGCAGGAGATGTTAACCCCCAAGAGTACTCTTTAGCCGATTCTAGCAGTCCTTTATCTGCACAGATACATTTGTGAAGGATTAACTCTCTTTCTGCTTATGCTCTCTGCACAGAGCTGTTGCTGTGAGTCTGTCTGGGGGCACTGCAGTTATGATTTTTCTGTGAAAAAGGCACCTATTTCAAAAGTTAAAAAAAGTACTTCAACATGTTTTAGGATAACTTTACAGTGGTGTGGTCCAAGTTGTGTTGAATTAAATGGCCCTTTAAGCAGGGAGAATGTCATAAAGCTAGTTTCTGATTAGAAAAAAAAAGTCATGCCTTTGCTGGACTCCTGGGATCATAAATTAATTTTATTGGATGTTGTGTGTGAGAGAGGAGTTTACATTTCTAGAGAACAAGGTTTGCTCTATTGATGCAAGGCCTGTGGGGGGTGCGGTTTAATGTACCTGTCAAATCAGATCCAATTATCTAACAAATACTCCTGAGGCACTCGGTTCCTTCCTCCCATTACTGATAGATTTATACATCCTCAAGATACTCAGGAACAGATGTAACAAAGACAAATTGGATTCCTCTGTTCACAAACAGTGTTCAGTCTGTCTCTAAAAATGTTTTTATCTCCACAGTTCACACCATTGCTTTAGGTATATATTCCTCACTGTATATAGTCCCTTTTCGCCCATCCATAACACTCTGAATATACAGAGGAATAACTTGTTGTGTTACTACTTATACTAAAACAACCACAAATGACATAGTGCTGGGTGTACTTGGACTTTCTTTGCTCCACTTTTAGCCAATGAGCACCAATATAATTGTATTGCTGTTCATTAGGTGACAGGGAAAGGCACATTTCCAAGTTACAAGAAAACACCTTTTATTTAATTTTTTAATGCTTTTTTCACACTTTTATATTGCTATTCTTCCAGGGCGTTTAAATTACACAAGTATTTTGTAGCTCTCTTCCAACATGAAAAATGAGATAAAACAAAGAAACCAAAAACATGTTTATGTTAACAGAAAGTGTTCAGGATTTTTTTTTTGGTCATGTTTTTGAAGCAATTTGGTTTCCAAGAATGTAAAATAGAAAAGATGCCAAAGCAAACTGTCCAGGCTACATGTTTAACATAGTAAATGAAGGCTATATATACACTTTTGTGAGGAACAGTCTGCTGGATGAGAACATGAGAGCAAAACAACAGTGTGGTTACTGCAGTCTGCTGAGCAAGCTGTACTCTCTACTGACAAATCATTCATACTCTATCAGCCCTACTAAATTCCCCCAAATTGTAATACCGTAGGCCGTAATGGAGCCCGCAAGACTTACGCCTCTTAAATTGGCCCCTTAAAGCTACGCGCAAACGACCTGCGGGTTACATGCGGCAAAACCCAACGGGATGTCGAAATCTGAACTCCATGCTGCAAAGCCTTTGGTCTGTCAAGCCCGTAACTGTTACGTTCGAAAGTCAAACATTCAATCCCGTAGAGAGGACCCGCAAGGGGGTTAAAATCCTATCCGTAGCACTGTGAATGCAAATATAAACACACTACTGTACTTATAATTAGAAGGAAAGTGATGTTAGGTATTAAAATGAATAGCACAACATTCTCAAGCTCGCAAATCTGCAATATAAATTACTTTTTTTTAGGTTTAATTTTATGTTTAATCAACGTGTTAATTCATATAATGGAACTCGCATGGACTTTAATATCATATTTACTGATTTATTAATATTGCATTATTTCTGGAATGCCGATCCGATCGAAACTCGTAAGTCTTTGAAATCTAACCTCCATTTTTCCAGTGATGTAATGATGACATAAATGATAAAATGATCTCTTACTATTAGCTCCCTAAATTGATCATGTTCACGGCTGCACATGCAACGCGCGCAAGAAAGATTTACAGGCTTGCGTCTCCGGCCCATTGGTCGCAGCATGGTTGAATGTAATAGCTCTGTAAGGTAGCAGAATTTTAAGCCTGCAGGCTTTGCGGGTGTGCCGTTGCCGCTACAGGCTTCGAATTTAATGGGGCTGTATGATTTAATGCACTCAATATTCAATACTCAATTCACCCCTCTGGTCTTTTTCCGCCGTAACGTCAATGGAAGAAGGCAGCTTTATCTAGATGGATGTGCTAAATGTTCAGACACAAAATTATATCAACAAAATGCTCACCATTGTTGTAGTGAGGTAGAGGCCCAATACAGATAATTATTCTACAGAAAATGGCAAATAATTATTCCACAGATATTATCTCATTACCCTAGGGGTTATCACACACAGCGCTACGGAATATGTTGGCGCGTTATAAATAAACAATAACATATGTTTGGCGGTTTTATTCACCCACATGGGCAACTATCCTGTAGATAGGGGTCCCCAAATTATTTTGCACTCCAAAAGCTAGCTCTGCCACTGGCTGAAACTTGTTGTGATGATTTCCCTTGGTAACCAGTTTTTGCTGTAAAGGCAGCCTATGAAGTTATGTTTTCCTCATATCAAATCAGATTATCCTTAATGATATATCAAAGTTTCCCTGTTTTTACCTTTTTCTAATCTAGCAAAGACAGCTTAAACCAGAAACACACATTGGATGGAGTTATTCTTTACACATACAGATTTATTTTATTAAAAAAAAAAAATGGTTTCCACACCCCCAGGAGCTGTCTACATAGGCACCTGATACCTACCAATAGAAAGATGTTTGGTCAGAACAAAAGACTATAAATCTCAGGATGCTTTGCTGCAGAGACTGAATCCCCATATGCGGTTACATTATTTTCCTGCCTCTGATTGGCCACAACAATTTATGAATTTTATGCTAATTTAGCTTGGATTTTCTCAAAAATCAACTGCCATTTTGCAAATTTTAGGGTGAGTTTATTATTTTCGGGCGGATTTTCATGCAACAAATGTTTTTATACACTACTAATTCTCCTCTATCAGATGCATTCCAAACCAATTAAACTTCTATATACCTTTAAAATCATTTAGTGTCACACAGCCAACTGTCCCCTTTCATTATGATATCAGGGAGCAGATAGGAGGCTTATAGTCTAATATTTCAAAGTAAATGTAATATTACATATTATTAAACAGGAATAATATTGATGCATAACAAAGGAAGTAGCGCCTCTTATTAGAGCAATACAGTAGTCAAAAAAAATAATAATGGGACGCCTCTCATATAGCAACTGGGGAAACCTCAAATTTAGTTATAAATTTATAGCATACAGGTACAAGGCTGAAAAGGAAAGGTAATTTTATCGAGCGCTAGAATATTTATTTCTACTTAAAAAAGCAAAATGACACATATTCAAGTACACTCTTATATGTGAGCAAAGATAAAGGGTTTTCTACGTCTCTTTACTTTACTATAACAGCTCTTTTCCCTTGATAGTCGTGCCACCCCAGCCCGTCCTTCACTCAACAGCAAAAAGCAAAGAATCAGCATAAAAGCTACCTCGGTGCTTAGCTTTCTTAGCACATAGGACCTCAGGGACTCAGAGGTGACATTGAAAGGCCTTGGTGAACAGACATTACTGTATATCAGTGCGCTGGCAATATCAATCAGAGCAGACCTGAGACAAAGTGGGAGCGGAGGCCTAGGTGTACATACAATCATACACAATTTACAGAGGTCTCAGGGGCTGTTCTCAAGCAAGCAGTATTTTAACCTGTTTTCAACCATTTGCTGATCAGTTAATAGATTTCTATTCATTTCTGTTGAGAGACTGCCACTATAAAGTGCTATTTGACAACTGAATTAAAAAGAAGAGCAAGTCTTGCAGGAACACCCTTCCCATCATGTACAGGTAGACTAGTCACAAGTCACAAGCAGAGTTACCTGAATTTCAGGTTTTAACCTAAAAATGCTTTTACGCACAGAGTATAGATACATACTAATATGAAGTTTTCCCAAATTTACATTATTTATTTAAGGGTCTTGAGAGGTTCTTGTCTGAAGTCATAATTTAGCTTGCTGAGTGAATTTAGTCATTTAGAAATGGCCAGTGTAGGTCAAAATGTTTTGTGCTGCATTTAACAATCATGTTTTAAACATTACAAGTGTTTTTGTAAGAAAATTAAGCAATCCATTGTGTAGAAAGATTAAAATGAGACCACTTATTTTCTCTTTGTCAGTACTGACATATTACAGGATACAGAGACAGGGAGCCTTGTGAATCTCTGCACTGCAACAACATTGTACTTTTGCCCCATTCTGTATCGCTTTCTGTGTTGCTTCAGTGTAAATTGACTTAAAAGCAATCAGACCCCTCATACTGATCATTAAAAACAGACTAAACATTGTACTTGCCTCTGTCCTCTGCAGTATAGCATTCTTCAGATATACAGCATTGTTGTAGTAGTTTCACTGCTGTTAATGTGCACTTTTGTATATTTGTTGCTCATGTGCTTAAAGGGTCATTTAATTCAGCACAATTTGGGCCACATCACTGTAAAGGTCTCCTAAAACATGCTGAAATACTTTTTGCATTTTTTTAAAACGCATGCATGTTTTACTGAGAAATTACGTAAAATCTGTGTTTGTGTGTGTGAAAGACTGCCCACACCCTGCTGCATGTCTGCTTCATTACTGCAACCAATCAGGTTGAATTAGTGTGCCTCCCATTCAAGTCACTGGTAAGTTTTTTTGTCAGACGTTTATATTTCTAGTATCAAGGGAATAGACCTTTTAATCAGTTTATTTTTCCAGAAAACAGAAATTTCAGGTTTTTGCTATTTCCTCTCTGGAATTTGAGCTATGCAGGGCGATTATTACGCCAAGCAGTGATCCAAACAAAACAAAAATGTAACCTTTACCACATCTACCTGTGCAGACGTGGAATACTGGTACTCCCCTAAAACAGGAAAGCTATGGGTTAACTGGTTAGTGCAGTGAAAGCTGTACACACAGAGAAGCCATGCTATCAATCACAGCCTGACCCATAGAGCCTCATACCACGTGCACTGGACTCACCATCTGCTAATTACTCATACAAGAGCCAGTGGGCAGACGAGACTGTATGCAAACAAAGATTTAAAACTTAAGATTTTTAAATTGTTATTAATATAATGAACAAAATAGATCATTTTAACTTGCAATTTTGTGATCTACAATCTTGTAATCTTTCACACCATGAAGAGCACTTACAGTGAGTTTAGTGGCCCTTTAATACGTGTGGATATCATGGTAGCTGCAAACTGGCATAAAAATATCTCAAGAATGATTTACTTTTGAAAAAAACTCTAGCCAGTTTTCATGCTCTCTAAAACCAACCTAACAACTTGACTGTGGAGTAACAGGAACCCTTTATATTAAATGTAATTAATAAAATTATAACTATAATATTTGGAACTGCAGGGTCTCTTTAAAAGGTGCTGAATTAAATACATTAAAGTATGAGAACTGGTAAAACACAGAGGCATCTTTAATAATTGCTACAACCCCACAAGGCCATGTATGTCCCCATGACAAATGACTTGGCCATGAAGACTATGTTTGTTACACTTTGCCACAATATATAAAAACATGTAATATTGGGCTCAACATATGTTCATACTTACCAAACCTTCCTGTAAAGAAGATTGATTGGGAATATATATATATATATATATATATATATATATATATATATATATATATTATCAGTTCAGCAAAAAGTAAGGGTATAAGACCATTTCATTACTGAAAATATACAATAATTAATTATTTTTTAATAATATCCAATGTGTTTATCTGTGGCATAGCTACATAGTATAGCATAGTATGTTTTTTTATTAGTAACATATCTTGTCTTTTAACGTTAGTTTTAGGAGATACCACTTGATGTAAGCTGAAGAGAACACAAATGAAAAGGAACCAACACGGATTTGAATTCACAGTTGTATCCTTTCTGGCTGCTGGTGGAGGGAAAACCTGTTGCATGTTCAGGATCAATTGGCTTTATTGGCAAAGTTTTCTGACTAATATCATGAGACCGATAAATGCCTGGTTTACATTATTCTATACAGCAGTGATAGGCAACCTAATTCATTTGAAGGGCCTCATAGTGCTTTAATCCTATTTATTTTATTCATAGCTAAATGGTGAAAAAGCTGTAATAAAGAGGTAGAAGTACCAGAGGTATAGATAATGAGGAGTACTACTGGGTAATATTCCCCAACTTTAGAGAGATAAAAACAATTGTGTGTTGTTGAATAGAGGTGTGCTCTCCCACTCGAGAACAGACTGGGGGCCACATGGGATGTATCTGAATGCTGTATATTGCCCACAAATGCTATAGAGCCTATTCACTAAAGTGTGAGGACAACTCTCCATTCTAAAAAGTCACTACATAGAATAACATAGGAATTAGAGGGGTCTTACCTCATAGCTCAATGGGTCCTGCTGCTTTGATTGATAATCACAACCCTATAAAAGAGCCATTATGTATGATTATTTATACCCAGCCACATTTGATCTATATTCATGTTCCCCTAAAATATGCTGGATTTTTAACATTTTGGTTTATCATCCATTCATGCCCATAATAATATATACTTTAATCCTTAGGTCATATTTTCACAGTAGATAAAAAACTAAGCGTGTGTGTCTATATCTGCACACATATATAATGTGTATATATATATATATATATATATATATGCGCATGAACTCAGAACTGGGTGTCCTTAGACGTATATACAGTGCCTTGCAAAAGTATTCACCCCCCTTGGCGTGTTTTGTGGTCTCACAACCTGGAATTAACATGGATTGTTTGAGGATTTGCATCATTTAATTTACAGAACATGCCCACAACTTTGAATATGATTTTTTTTTTTTATTGTGAACCAAACAACAAATAGGACAAAATAACAGAAAAAGTCAATGTGCATAACTATTCAACCCCCTAAAGTCAATACTTTGTAGAGCCACCTTTTGCGGCAATCGCAGCTCCAAGTCGCTTTGGATAAGTCTCTATGAGCTTGCCACATCTTACCACTGGAATTTTTGGCTATTCCTCCTTTCAAAACTGCCCCAGCTCCTTCAAGTTGGATGGTTTGCGCTTGTGAACAGCAATCTTTAAGTCTGACCACAGATTTTCTTTTGGATTAAGGGTCTGGGCTTTGACTAGGCCATTCCAACACATTTACATGTTTCCCCTTAAACCACTCAAGTGTTGATTTAGCAGTGTGTTTGGGGTCATTGTCCTGCTGGAAGGTGAACCTCTGTCCTAGCCTCAAATCACACACAGAATGGTACAGGTTTTGCTCAAGAATATCCTTGTATTTAGCTCCATCCATCTTTCCCCCAACTCTGACCAGTTTCCCAGTCCTGGCTGCTGAAAAACATCCCCACAGCATGATGCTGCCACCACCATGTTTCACTGTGGGGATGGTGTTCTTTGGGTGCTGTGATGTGTCGGGTTTGCGCCAGACATAGCGTTTTCTTTGATAGCCGAAAAGTTACATTTTAGTCTCATCAGACTAGAGCACCTGCCTCCATACAATTCTCCCACATGCCTTTTTCGCAAACTCAAAAACGTGCCATTTTGTTTTTTTGCTGAAAGTAATGGCTTTCTTCTGGCCACTCTGCCATAAAGTCCAACTCTATGGAGTGTACAGCTTATTGTCGTCCTATGTACAGATACTCCAGTCTCTGCTGTGGAACTCTGCAGCTCCTCCAGGGTTACCCTAGGTGTCTGTGCTGCCTCTCTGATTAATGCCCTCCTTGCCCGGTCCGTGAGTTTTTGTGGGCGTACGTCTCTTGGCTGGTTTGCTGTTGTGCCATGTTCTTTCTATTTGGTTATGATAGATTTGACGGTGCTCCTGGGGATCATCAAAGATTTTTTTTTTATAACCTAACCCTGACTTTTACTTCTCAACAACATTGTCTCTTACTTGTTTGGAGAGTTCCTTGGTCTTCATGGCAGTGTTTGGTTAGTGGTGCCTCTTGCTTAGGTGTTGCAGCAACCTCTGGGGCCTTTCATGTATTTGTAATGACCGATCATGTGACACTTTGACTGCACACAGGTGGACATCATTTCACTAATTATGTGACTTCTGAAGGTAATTTTTTGCACCAGAGCTTTTTATGGGCTTCATAACAAAGGGGGTGAATACATACGCACATGCCAATTTTCTGTTTTCTATTTCTAAAAAATAGTTTTATGTATATAATTTTTTCATTTCACTTCACCAACTTAGACTATTGTGTTCTGATCCATCACATAAAATGCAGATTAACAAAACATTGAACTTAAGGCTGTAATGTAACAAAATAGGTAAAAAGTCAAGGGGGTGAATACTTTTGCAAGACACTGTACTAGTGGGTGTCCTGTCTTACATATCTGACAAGTCATTATGCATACGTCTGCTACTTGGATTTGCAGTTTTGAGAAACAAATAGCATCAGGGATTCTTAAATGGCTAAAATGTCTTTCTTGTTTAAACACTCCTTTTCATAAATTAGTCATTAACTAAAGATGCCCTTCAATAAACAAATGCCTAACGAATTGTAAGTACATTCCAATCAATTTAAAGGGGCACAGTGTTTTTATAATTAAAATATAGTTTTGAACAGCTGTGCTGATCACTTCCCTCAATATGAAGAGGATGTTATCTGCAACTATAAAGGAGCACTGCTCAACCAATGCTCAGTCCTTACATACAGCAACCTCAAAACCAAATTGTGATCTACAAAAGCTAAACAGTCTAGAAGCCTACGGCCAACTTCAAAAACGGGGTATGTAAATTCTGCACATGGGAATACATACATATGAAAATGTGTTGATCAAAAAAATACATAAATAAAAATAAAAAAAACTTGGTAAAAAAGGGAAAAAATATATAGCATTTTGCTTATTTGAATCTAGTAAAAGTATTTTAAGGAAAAAAAACAGCATAACAAACTGTATATTATTTATGGCAGAATGCACTGGACATGTATAACAAAACTCACTTTTGAAGGCTGTTGTGTTCTAATTTCTTGAGAATCAGAAGCAGAGTCAGACTTGGCGCCCCCAGAATTAGGTTTTTCCTTTTTCCTCTTTTGTTTCTTCTTCTTCTTTTTAGCTCCTAGATCCCCTGCCGGGCTCCTAAAATACAAAAAAAAGTTAGAGAGTGAATCCTTACATCAAATTGTGGAAATGCTAAATAAAGTACATACACATAAGAAGGTACTATAAGAAATATATGCAGTATGCTTTAGTTACCACAAATTTACCATTTATTTTTCATGAAAAAAAGCAAAAACAGACAAAAAAAATAGAAAAAGCTACATTTCAGGTGTTTGACAAATGTAATTTATTCATTCAACAAAATTGGACTCATTTTAAGGAACACAAAGTTCCCATATTTTATGACACACACTTAATAAAAGTCCAATGCTTAGAGAATACAAATAGTTTTTTGGTTGAAAAAAAAGTAATTAAAAGTGAAAATGATTTGTCTGTGATGAGTATTGCTTTCCTTCCGCTAGACAAATTGATTTCATATTATATATTACTGTACACACACACACACATATTATACATTTACACACACATAGACCGAGATAGGGATTGTGATCTCATGGATAATGATCCATCATATAGAGAAGTCAAAATAGCATTCAAACAGTGTTGTGTCTAGTAGAGTTTGATGCAACAAGACATCTTGAGGGGACTATACATTATAAGCTACCTTAGATTCTTTGACTTAATAGTAAATGACAACTTATTTTCCCCTTTAAAATGTCAAAAGAACCAAAAGCTGGAGTTTTTGGTTGCATCGAGGGTAGTGCCCCATTCTGGATTGCTACCTTGTAGTGGTGAAGGGGCTTCTGTACCTCAGTGAAGCTGTGAGCTATACCATGTAAGGTCACCCAAGATGGGCAGGTCATAGCAGAGAGGTCAGACAAATTGCAGTCCACTGGAGAAGGAACTGGCAACCCACTCCATTATCTTTGCCAAAATAACTTTATGGATAAGCACGACCAGAGACATAGCAATAGATGTGTCTGGTGTGTTGCATCCATAGGTTTGTGAATAGTCGGACGCGACTAAACAAAAAGGGTAGTGTATTACTATGTGAATGAGCTTGTACTTTTTAGCCCTTACACCATCTTCAGAGTTTAGGAAGTGGCTGCCCGGTAGGAGCGTTTATCTGCCGGTAAGCAAACGGTATAGTGTAACAGTTAAGACATCCTCATGGACATATAAAGGTTAAAGAAAAGCATCTCTGCTACAGCATACCACAGAATATTTCACATGTAATTTGTAAATGTTACATTGTTTTCTTTTTTTCGAATATTGATTATTTATTTTTAAAAGGGACCCTCTACTCCAAAATATTCTATCATGGATTTAGAAGAACATCTTTTACAAATTATATTAATTTAAGAAAACAAAAAAAGTACTGGACAGAAATTATTTATATATATATATATATATATATATATATATATATATATAAAATGTGTTTGACCCTCCTTTGTCTTAGAAGTAAATTGACAAGAAGTGTAAAAAAAAATAAAAAAAATAAAAAAAAATTCCTTTCTTATCTACATTTTAACAAATGCAACAAAAGAACAATAATGTTGCAGTCCAAACATCAATAAGATTCCCTGTCCTTCTGTTTCATGTAACAAGACAAATGAGAAGAAAATAGATCCACATTGCCCGAAATTAATGTAATGTTATATAAAAAAAAAATGTCAGGTTTAAAATGTGATCTTTCTGGAAAAGATCATGTTGTACTATATTTAGCCCGTACAATAAGTCTCCCATAAAACGATCAAGGTGTGAAAATGCCAGTGGAATGTGCTGAGATTTCACTGGAAGTAACATCAAAGGAGAAGCAGAAAATTCTTCAAGAAGCTTTGCAGGAGCTGAGCGGTATCCAAGACACTGGTCAGTCTGGGCTCAGTATCATCTGGAGACAGAATCCATAGCGAACATTATATTAAACTGTATAGTACCTGACATTATATTCCTATTAGTTGAATGTGAATCTTTTAATTAAAAGAAAATTGTTTATACGATCAAAAACTCATTGTTTGTTAAGTCTGTATCATTATACCTATTTATACCAACAGGACATGCTTATCTTCTTTATCATCCCCAGTGCTAATCTTAATTAATTGCCATTGATAAAGCCATTAGCTCAAGGTGTGGATCATAAACTAACCCTATTTAGATCCAAAACCCAACTAACTCAATGTCTTATCAATATAGTCATTGCTAATAATAAACCATTTTCTCAATTGAAGCTCCTTTACATACAAGTAGTTTTCTTTGATTTACCACACATAGCAACTCATGAGGACAAGGCTTAAACAGGAGTTGTCAGAGCCATTTCACTACTGTGCCACAAGGATCAATGTAAAGTGGATACAGGAAAGCAGATGGTTCATTTTGAGCCTTGTTTACGTGTCACTACCCAGAATCCTTGGCTGAAGCAAAGGCAGTGTTGACAGAGCAAATAAAACGGGAAAATATAACTACTGACCTGTTTGGATCATGTATTTACAATGGAGAGTGTGGCAGAGTGGGAGCTACTCTCCGCCCCGCACAGGGGTCCTTTCTACACATTCCTAAGCAGAAAGCAGACTGTGTGTGGCCTTTCAGCAGATCAAACACAGCATGGAATCACATCATCCTACCACTCATGTCCTAACCAAGAAAACTTTCATTATTGAGAAGGGTACAGGGTGACCAAATTATATTAGAAATCAACACTAACCGAACAATCACATTGTAACGGAAACAGAGGTTTGCAGCTGAGATTACGATCAATAGATAAGAGAACGTTAACATAATTACTCATAGCTGTTGCATGATATTTGACTGGTTAGTAGTTGCTTGTTTACATATCTGCCTTCCACATGGAATTCTACTATTAGATATGCTTTTGCAAACAATAACTTGATTATACCACCATATACCAAGTCACAAAGTAAACCTTGTATTGAGGCAAAACTATATATAAAGAATATACAAATATTAGGCATGTTTAACATGTACATAATAATGTAGCAAGTTGTTAACCACAAATATAATGCATCCAGTATTACAGTACAGTAGAACAACTACCTGTATAGTACAGTGAATATAACCAGAACCAAAAAATGTGCCACCAGTACAGTGAATACCTTTGCCTAGAGTTTCAGTCCAACTGTAATACTCTACACACCCCTTACTGTCATAGGGTGTTTCATGCCAGATTATTTCAAACATCTTTCTACCCAAAATCCCATATTGTGTGCCATCTTCCTAAAGTTAAACAGGCAGAAGTCCTACATTGAGACCCTACATGGTGTCCTCTCAATCAGAGATACCGGTATGGATTGATAGTACCTTGGCTTTACTCTAAAGTTTCTCTTTTAGGATGTCTGCTTTACTGCTGTAGTTTGGGAAAACTTCAATTGTTTGTGAAGTTTGTAACAGATTAACAACAACAATAGTATGTGTAAGATATGGGCATAAAAGTATTCTATGTAAACAATCTTTATCTTAGTAGACACTGTGTGTGTCAGAAGAATGGCATGATTGTGTCCTCCACACTTCCTGCTGATTTAAAGACGGAGTGAGTTTTTTTCTGCAAATATTTCTTACTTAAAAGTGGAAGGAGGAGGAGGATGATATAGAGAGAGGCATTCAGCAAAGATTTTAGCACTGGTCTCTCACCCAGAACCTCTGTAACCACACCCTTGTGGCATCATTTATCGACTCACAGAATCTGCAAAAAATTTAGAAAATGCTATTATGCCCACGGCAGCTGATAATGTTGTTAATTTGATAGATCCTTTAAAAAAAAAAATGATATTTTTGCTGATCTACAGTAGACCTTTACCGCTCGCAGTCTGCTGAATGGTATCTGAATCCAAAACCAGAGAACAAAAGCATATAGTCTGCTGCTTTGTCTTAATATTGTTATTCCTTAGCTCGTAGCAAAATCCTAAAAGAATTGCACTACTCATTATGTATTGACAATAGCAATATTAAACCGACAGGTTTCATTTGAGAGGCCTAGAGCTGCTGCTACAATCCAGAAGGGTAACTTACTTTACTGATCGGGTATGGAGTAGGGCCCATCAACCTCCCCAGTGGTCATACATTTAAATATAGAAAGATAGTTTTATTGGAGCATGGCTTTTACATTTATATCTGAACTCTCCAAGTGTAATCTTCCACGTAACTGCGACTTCTACTTATTCTGAAGCTCTTCAATAATACAGAAGGCTTGAAACACACGGATATGCACAGCAGGACCATGCAGTCTTCTCCTAACTGCCCTGTTACATGACCGCTATGGGAAACTAAGCAGTTGAAAGCAATATAATTGCGCACAGCAGCATCCCTGACATATGCCAGTGTGTTGAAAGTGCTCTTAATCGTTCACTAATTGGCTCCTAGGCATATGTATAAGCCACATCCCAACAGTTACTGCTCAAAAGGGATTTAATATACAGCACAATATTTTCATAAACATGATGCTGTGAAGTCCTGCAGAACGTAATAATCTGGGGGCTATGTATAAAAGGAATCACAGGAGGGACAAAGCACATTATATATACACAAAATGTTGATCCAAAATAAGAGAGGTCATCATTGTTTCACAAACTAATCTGCAGCTGCTGTGAATTAAGTCATTTTATAACATAAAAAGCAGCAAAAATGAAAGTAATAACATGATTTTCAGGTCACCAGCTACCACACTCCCTCTCTGGAATAAGCATTTAATGCAATTAAAATGAAGAGAGTAAATACTCCAGTATGAAAACCATATCTCTTTCTGGCCTCAATGGCTCCACTGTTCACATTGTGACTGATGGTATTTACTGTACGAATAAACAAGTTCCACGCAGACTCTTCTTACAGATACAAGGAAGGTTTTTCACTTGCGGCTCTACTGGTAATTGAACTAATTCCCCTGAGAAAAACTGTAGTGAAGGAGGTAATTAATGGGCGCACAACTGCTCTGTCTGTCTGTCTGTCTTAACATCCATAGTTGGGCTGGTCAAATAATATAACATAGAAGGCAAAGGGAAGAGACACTGACAAGAACAGAAATAGTGTCCAATCGGGGAACAAACTAACCTTCATAGGCTAGTTCTATGGACATGATAAGCCACGCTGAGAGCAACCTCTTTTAGCCACTTGTGTCCTAGACAGGGAGAAATATCCTGTAGTATATCAGTCTGGTCCCACTCACTAGAGTGACCCAGCCCAGAAATACCAGGCAATTCTATCGTGAACAGGAGAAACAGCAAACCCACAGACATACATTTCAACCTTGATTGGGCCTCATCAGTTGGGTGTAACTGAACTCCTATAAAGGTGCTCAGAGAACAAACTAACCTTAATAGGCTTTTCAGAACATTTATTTTCACTAAAAGGAAAATAAATCTCATTTCAAAATCC
The DNA here is from genome assembly GCA_027410445.1 of Discoglossus pictus. Lineage (NCBI taxonomy): Eukaryota > Metazoa > Chordata > Amphibia > Anura > Alytidae > Discoglossus > Discoglossus pictus. The sequence continues at coordinate 382,340,306 of CM050166.1, read as the reverse complement.
TCTCCTGAAGTGCCTGGGTCATATCCATAGTCAAGGATTGTATTTTCACAATGTGAACAACCTCTTTTAGCTCCTCTGATTTTTTTTTTTGATTATGCAAATGACCCAACGTATTTCTGGGGTTTGCCGTTTTTCCTGTTCAGGGTACAATTGCCTGGTATTTCAGGGCTAGATCACTTCACTGAGTGAACCATACTGATATGCTACAGGATATTTCTCCCCGTGAAGGGCAACGGTGAGCTAAAAAGCGGATGCTCTGAGTAGGTGACCAGGCCTATCGAACAAACCGACAGTGCCTTGCAAAAGTATTCACCCCCCTTGGCATTTTTCGTGTTTTGTTGCCTCACAACCTGGAATTAACATGGATTGTTTGAGGATTTGCATCATTTAATTTACAGAACATGCCCACAAATTTGTAGATGTTTTTTTTATTATTATTGTGAAGCAAACAACAAATAGGACAGAAAAGGTAAATGTGCATAACTATTCACCCCCTAAAGTCAATACTTTGTAAAGCCACCTTTTGCGGCAATCACAGCTCCAAGTCGCTTTGGATAAGTCTCTATGAGCTTGCCACATCTTACCACTGGGATTTCTTCCCATTTTTCCTTGCAAAAGTTGGATGGTTTACGCTTGTGAACAGCAATCTTTAAGTCCACAGTGACCACAGATTTTCTATTGGATTGAGGTCTGGGCTATGACTGGGCCATTCCAACACATTTACATGTTTCACCTTAAACCACTCAAGTGTTCCTTTAGCAGTGTGTTTTGGGTCATTGTCCTGCTGGAAGGTGAACCTCCGTCCTAGCCTCAAATCACGCACAGAGTGGTACAGGTTTTGCTCAAGAATATCCCTGTATTTAGCACCATCCATCTTTCCCTCAACTCTGACCAGTTTCCCAGTCCTGGCTGCTGAAAAACATCCCCACAGCATGATGCTACCACCACCATATTTCAGGGGATGGTGTACTTTGGGTGATGTGATGTGTTGGGTTTGCGCAAGACATATCGTTTTCTTTGATGGCTGAAAAGTTAAATTTTAGTTTCATCAGACCAGAGCACCTTCCTCCATACATTTCGTGAGTCTCCCACATGCCTTTTCACAAACTCAGAACGTGCCATTTTGTTTTTTACTGAAAGTAATGGCTTTCTTCTGGCCACTCTGCCATAAAGCCCAACTCTATGGAGCGTATGGCTTATTGTTGTCCTATGTACAGATACTCCAGTCTCTGCAGTGGAACTCTGCAGCTCCTCCAGGGTTACCTTAGGTCTCTGTGCTGCCTCTCTGATTAATGCCCTCCTTGCCCGGTCCATGAGCTTTGTTGGGCGGCAGTCTCTTGGCAGGTTTGCTGTTGTGCCATGTTCTTTCCATTTGGTTATGATAGATTTGATGGTGCTCCTGGGGATCATCAAAAATTTAACCTAACCCTGACTTGTACTTCTCAACAACATTGTCCCTTACTTGTTTGGAGCGTTCCTTGGTCTTCATGGCAGTGTTTGGTTAGTTGTGCTTCTTGCTTAGGTGTTGCAGCAGCCTCTGGGGCCTTTCATGTATATGTAATGACCGATCATGTGACACTTTGACTGCACACAGGTGGACATCATTTCACTAATTATGTGACTTCTGAAGGTAATTGGTTGCACCGGAGCTTTTGATGGGCTTCATAACAAAGGGGGTGAATACATACGCACATGCAAATTTTCAGTTTTCTATTTCTAAAAAATAGTTTTATGTATATATTTTTCTCATTTCACTTCACCAACTTAAACTATTGTGTTCTGACCCATCACATAAAATTCATATTAACAAAACATTTAACTTAAGGCTGTAATGTAACAAAATAGGTAAAAAGTCAAGGGGGTGAATACTTTTGCAAGGCACTGTACTTAGATGTGGCTCATTCTCAGATTGACTTTGTTGAGAAACTGACAAACTTGATTTACATTATTCCTATGGGAAGCACTGCACTTGGGATTGCCATATGTGAAACGAACCAGCTAAATGATCCTCTGCATTCAAGGTCTGATCAAAGTAGCATTTGAACTTAATTTTTTTTTGTTATGGATATTGCATTAAAAGCCCTGGATTTAGAGTGTGGGTGAATACTATTTGCATGGAAACGTTGTTGTATAGGTGACTTATTGCAGGTATTATTCACATCACAGCTTTGATAAATATAAGATTTAAGCTTAAAGGTATTTTTTGGTACTTTGCCTTAAAACATCTCAAATACTGCAGAAACCGTCCCTATGGTATCTATCTGCTCACGGATACTGTGAAATAATGAAAGCATTCTCTATATTAACACTTTGAAAGGTTAAAATACACACCTACACATTTTTTCTATATATCAGCTTCGATTACGCTTCATTTATCAATGTCAAGAATACGGATTCTAACTCAGAAAGTCAGATCTGATTCCCTCTGAGCTTCGACAAGTCAATTTATTTCTCAGGCACCAAAAGACCAAGTTGTGTGAAGCAGACTCATTGGATATAAAAAACCCAACTCATATAAGAATAAATATATAAAAATGCAAACTTATGCTCTTCCTCATGGTTACATCTGTAGTGCCACAAATCACTACTTGTGTTGTCTTCCTGCATTACTTTTTAATCTTTCTCTAAGCAAAACTGCATCTTTAGTTTTTTATGTATTTTTTAGATTGGCAGGACAATGCGCCTCTTCTTATGAATTGCGTATATTGATTGGAAATAGCAGAGTAAGGTTGGCAAGTCGGCAGAGTTAATACAGGGGCTTGAAAAAGTGCTCTTAGTTTTTATTATTAGTCTTTAACCTTCTCTCTCCATTTCTGACCCAGTTAATTGTACGTAGCTGTGCATCATTACATTGGATTGCCATCACTGTTAGACAAAAATATAAAAAGCTTACCTATATAAGTAATCAATGGCATACTCCTGCATATTTATTACTGTATGCTTGTAATCTGTTAATATACTGACATACAGAATTCACTGGATAACTTCATATACCTCCCTCTGGATTCTATTAGAAGTATAATGGCAGTGTAAGCATTTAATATACATATTCATCATCTTAATTATACTGTACTTGCAATTATGTTTATTATGAATTGTGTACTATAATGAATAACCAGCCAATCCTTCTAGCATCTGGCATGCAACCAAAAAACTTGTTAAATCCCTGCGCGGAAAAAATGGAGGTATTTATACTAATATATAAATATGCTATTTGTGCAGTTGTGTACTAGAACTTGACACTGGGACTGATGTAATTGTTATCTATTGCATGAACAACCTAGCACTTTTCTTGCACTGGCAATGAAGCATATGGAACGGGCGTAACTGTCTTGGAAGATTTGGAATGTATGAATCAGTAACAGAAGTGAAGCCAACTGGGCAGCAGAGCAGCAATACCCAAGGGGCACCAAGAATGACTTGCCCATTGAACACGCTGCTAGGCAATAGGATTTCTAAGCATTAACCAATACTCAAGGCTCTTCATGTTTATTTTCACTTTACAAGATACAAGGAAAATAAATGTGAGTCTTATTTAAAAACCCTTACCTGTAAGGAATGGACTATATATATATATATATATATATATATATATATATATATAATGTGAACAAAATATATAAAACTGAGCAATTATGCATACTCAGATATATTAGCACAAGCAGTATTGTTAGGAGTAAAATACAATGATGTAATAGAAATGAACTATTCTTTCTCTTACTCCTATAATATAGAATGCTATTAAAAACAGATTTTTTTTTTTTTACAGTAAACTTGCAATGACGTTTGCAAAATTTAACAAATTATGGTCCACCCAGAAATAAAAAGTAATATCTCTGTTAATGCAAAACCATTGCCAATAATTGCAAATTACCCCCCCGGGGGCATCAAACCTATGTAGAGGAAAATGATCTCCTATTAAAAAGAGATGTGTGTTTGTGGGTGGATGAGAAAAATGCTTGCAGGCAAAACAATGTTTATTTAATAAAAAGAAAAAAACATATTTTTAATAACATTCAACTGATAAAGTACTTGATTTTACGTTTGTTTTAAATTATACAATGTTCAGTACATATTTTCCAAGAACATAAGTGGGTATTTGTAAAGTAGTGAGGCAGGTAATTCGTTCCTATTTCATTTTGCAGTTTTTCCAACAGCTCATGAGATTAATCATGAATATAACAACTTTACTCTTTCTGCAGCTACTTTGTGTTGCAAAAATGAAATGAGGTAGTGGGGAGAGTGAAGAGCTGGGTGCAAGCACATTGTGAATTCATTACCAAACGTAATCTCAAGCAAATGGCTTCTTAGAGATACAACTGAGAATGTGCGACTGAACACTGGTTGCTCCAGTCAAGAAGGAACTTTGTCACCCCAATACCCAGTTACATTTTGCATTAAACATTAAAGGTACACTGTATATGGAAGTTTCCCTATTTTTAACTTTTTCTAATCGAACACATACTGCATATATCAGAAACACACATTACATTGTTTCCACGCCCCCATAGCTGCCTAAATAGGCACCTGGTACCTACCAATAGAAATACTGCATTCAGGTATGTTTTTTTTAACACTATACTAACCTCCCAGCAAGTAGCAGCACAGTGTAGAGATCCTTATCATCCCAGAGAGGAGAGAAAGGTCACTATACATCCCATAATGCTCTGTCGCAGAGACTGGATTTCCATTCAGCTATAATATTGGCTACAATGAATTATGAATTTATTATTTAGCCTAGATTTTCAGTGGAATTCTTTCTCAAAATCAACTGCTATATGCAAACTTTATGGTAAGAGTATTAATGTTTATTTTGAGATTTTTTTTCATGCAAAAACATGTTTGTATACAACTACTGATTCTCCTCTATCAGATACATTCATAATCCATAAAACTTCTATATGCCTTTAAGAATCGGTTATAAATTATACTTTTTTTTTCTACTCATGCTTGAGACCGTATTGTTTATGCTAGTTGTAGGACAAGTGGTGGTCCCCAAAACTTTATCTGCCACTCCTCAAAAACCAAAGGGAAGAAGGAAGCCTATTACTTTCATACCACTAAAAATAAAAAAAAATAGATTATTGATTAACCTGTGAGGTGAAGTCGTACTTTAAAATATATGCAAAACTAGATAAAAATTTAGTCTGCAACATGTAGTTTTACCCAAAGGCGGTCCCCATAAGCATGAGATGTTATCATTCGTTCCCCAGATCAAAAAGTTCAGAGCTGCCGGTCTATGTAGTAATAATATGCAAACGTTTGACACTGTGTGATGAACCCAAAATATACTATTAACATAAAATCCTAAATCTCTTAAACAAATATGGAGCGGCTTCACTGGAACTGTGGGAGCATTTTATGTTCAAGTCAATCAAAAATGGCAAACAGAGGTAAAAGCTACATAGAAAATGTATTAACAACGCTCATTGCTCAGTGCAGTTATATTGATTAAAACAAAAAATGCTAACATAAATATTACAAAAAAATGAACCACACATATTTGTATGCTAATAATGATATTTTCACCAATTAAAAATAATATCTAAGTTACACATTGGCAAACAATCTAAAATAACCACCCCTTCTGGAGTTATCACCAGTTCCCTAATATTCTAAAATGTAAAGTCACTCAAATAAAATGTGCTAAAATTAAAAAAGAGAATCTAAAGCAGCGAAATTAATAAACCAAACATGTTGTCCAATTCATTGCCTTAAAACCCAAGTGATCCCATTGACAAACATTGTTCAAAACCACAATACTTTTGTGTTCAGCCTGTGCATTCCTAGATTACAAGTTATTGCTCTGCTGTATACCACCAAAACTAGTTTAGTAAAAAAGTGAAAATAACACAAATTAAACTATTATAGCAACTGGCTAAAAAGCTATTAAACTTGTGCCCTTCACAGGGAGAAATATCCTGTAGTATGTCAGTCTGGTTTCACTCACTAGAGTGGTCCAGCCCCGAAATATCAGGCAATTCTACCCTGAATAGGAGAAACAGCAAACCCCAGACATACGTTTCGGCCTTGATTGGGACTCATCATCTGGGTGTAACTGAACTCCCTAAGGCACAGTGAGCAAGGAGTTCACGTCTGGAGTCCCTATCACTCTTAGGGGGACTAAGCCCTAAGGGGCATTTGCATAAGCAATAACAGCTATAAAGGTGCTCAGAGAACAGACTAACCTTAATAGGCTTTTCAGAACATTTATTTTCACTATACAAGAAGTTCTTAAACATAGCTAGGTACCAATGTATGGAGAACCACTGCCCCAGCTTGCTGAAGCATATATATTGTATTATAATACTTACAAATATAACTTCCTAATGGAACTCTCAATTCCATGCAAAACTAGATTTCAGAGCAAAAACTAGAAATCCAGCAAGAAAAAGAGAGGACAAATGAGGTTATGGTACTTTCACATGCCATGATATCATTGGACACTCAAAGCTTCACAACTATGGACACATTAAAAAGGTATAGGTTTTATCTACCCTGTTTCCCCAAAAATAAGACCTATCCCGAAAATAAGCCCTAGCGCTATTTTTTAGGATATGCCTCCCAAAAAATAAGCCCCAGTACCGATCATCAGCCAGACATCCGTTAAATGATAATATAAATTATTGAGAAAATATGAGGGCAAAAAGAAAGAGCTATCCTGTTGAGTACAATAGTAGAGGAGAATAGTAGAGGATTCCATGGGCAAAAATCTTACAGCTTTCTGAAAGGAGAAGAAGTTGGATCTCTGTATGGTCCGCAAATGGCGAACAGAGTATGATCATTTTAAGGAGAGTGCTAATTTAAGGAGAGCTCTATTGTTGGACATGAGAGATTGGGACCAATGGTTCAAAAGGGAATGGAGTCGCAAGAAATTCAGGCTGGAATTCGGGGTTTGGAGAGTGATGACGATGTACCAGTAAAAATAGTAAAAAATAGTAAATATAGTAAAAATGCATAAAAAAAAAATGCAGAAGAGCCTAGATACTAATTGTTATAGTTATTTACAGCTGATTTTATGGGTGCACAGGCTATAAGCCAGTATAGCATAGTGTCTTGTTATTGTTGAAAAGCTGGTAGGAAGTGAACAGGTAAAAACCCTCAACAGAATTCAAGTAGTCCTCAAGGGCACTTGGGAACTTATACGTGGTCCATCGAAAAGAAAGTTTAGGAATGATCAACTTTAGACAGTGTACATGATTTTTTATAAACTGTTTAATATAATATTGCTAATAAAAGTATGCTATTAACTATAGTTGTACCATGAATTCTATTAGGTGTTATTACTACTCAATTATGATGCAATTATTTAAAAAAGTAATGTTCAATACAGAAATAATTACATAGGCACAGCAGATACCATTGTGGAGTTTATCTTTATGTTTAAATTAAAAGTACAGTCACAAACCATTTGTAAAATGTGTACTGATAGCGGTTACCTTTGGGGTAATAACAGGATGACTTTAAGCTGCACTAAACGACAGGTTACATTCAAGCTAAACACAGTATATTTTTTGCTTCACATCCATTATTGTATTTGATGAGGGCTATATCAGTAAAACTAAAGCACTCTACTTTACGAATATTTACATTTTACTACATACAAGAGTTTTTATTAATTTGTATAATATTTGTGTGACTATACCAAACATTATGTCCGTAGTATTTCCAGAAAGAGCTATACAAATTTCGTATCTGTGTATTTGTGGTTTATTGGGCTCTTCTATTTAATGTTTTCTTATAATGGTGTACGATGAAATATTTTAATAGTAAATGGTAAAATCAATATATGTTTTGGAGGAAATGGATGCACTGTTACTATCTGCATATATATTTCTTTTTTGCGTCGTTCAGTCTTTTGCGACTCTTGGTGACCTTATGGACTGTAACACATCAGAACATCTTTATGTCCATGGTTATGGAGATACAGGGAGTGGGTTGCCAATTCCTTCTCCAGTGGGCCCCAGCATACGGGTCCTGGTATTCCTAGGTGGTCTCCCATCACAGTACTGACCAGGCCCAACCCTGCTCGGCTTCAGAGTGTGTGACCTCTTGGTTCCCTGACTTGGAATCAAACCCAGGTCGACAGCAGTGGAAGCTCCGAGTCCTAACCACTGGACTATTATTATTATAGTTTATTTATAACGCACCAACATATTTTGTAGCGATGTACATAAATTAAGTTTAGACAAAGATAATTACAGATTAACATTTAGCAAAGGAAGGGAGGCCCTGTCTTTGAGCTAGGAATCCAATGTCCATGGTGCATTCCCAAAGTACTTAGAATAGAAACTCGCAGACTTACAATCTAAGGTATAGTGACTGGTGAAAGAGGGAGAGAGAGGTGATAAGTGTGTTAGGGTGGAAGGTGATACACTTCTTTAAAGAGATGCGTTTTAAGTGAGGTTTTAAATGTTTTGAGGGAAGAGGATAATCTGGTGGGTGCGAGGCAGGGAGTTCCAGAGACTAGGGGCAGCACGAGAAAATTCTAAAAGACTATCTGCACTATATAAGCAAGGCCGTAATTTGCTTCTTAGACTCAGCCAATAGTAAATGATGCCATCAGGACATCAGTAAAGCAATGAACTTACACGTAATCTGCAATCGGAGGCTAAGAATTCACTAGTGCCAGTAAGTAATATTTCCCATGGGGCTCGCAATCAAGCAATCCATAAAATCATCTGCTTTAGTCCATGTGGGTTTCATGATAGAATCTGTAGGACTTTGGTTTTCATTTTACAGAGTATGCCTTTTCAGAAATGGTTTGCTTTTACACGATTATTGGATGTAATGAGGTAGCTTAGGCTTGTAAGCCGGACAGTTTGCATTTAGCCTAAAACAATTCAGACAAGAAGGTTTTTGTGTTAATAATCTGAGAGCTTTGTTGGTCACGTGGCTATTTGACATAATGTAGATTTGCTATAAAACATTATCCGCAATCCCGTTTCATACTGTTTTTCTTTCAATGCTGTGTTTATATACGTGTACAAAAATGGGAAAAAAAGAAAAACATATTTTTCTTAAAAGAAAAATAACTGATATTTTAAAATTAAGTTGTACACACCGAGAACATTTACACTTAAGATTTTCTTGAACTTAATTAGTATAAACTTTAAGGGTTCTCCCCAGCAAACATCATCCGCCAGGCGGCATGACGGACACAACGGAGCAACTTGGTGGGAACACATCCCCACAATGAGCGCCTGCCCACAAGTGACGCTCAAGCTTGAAGGTGCTTCAAAATGTGTAAGCCCAAGACTGCAAGTTTGTGTCACTATCGTTAGAGCAAAGTCTGAATTTGTGTTCTATATAGAAGATTCCATCTTGACTGGTTTTATCTCTATGTGATAGCTTAATGAGTATGTTTATCTAATCTACTGGATGACAAATTTAGGAGCCAGACAAACTATTTTTTTTTAGATGCCAGGGAAAGAAGTCTATATACAAATATATGTAGAATAACTAAAAAGTTTGGAGCCAGCAGAGCAAGTGTAGGAACCATGGCTCACTGGATTTGTCAAACTCTGATCTAATCTGCAAGTGGAAGAAGGGTGTGGGAAGAAGATGGCAAGGGATTTGTTATATAATTGGTCCTTATTGAATTTTACACCTGCCCACTTCCTCACACACAAATCAGATCAGACGCGGCTGGTATCCCCCGATTATAAAGTCAATGGAAGAGGCAGCTTTGTCTAGCATGCAGTGCTAACTTTTCAGGCTCAATGTGTTGTCAACAAAGTGGTCTCTATTGGATGGACACTTCCTATGATAAAGTCTCTCCCTTGTGCTGCAAGTTTTTTCCCCATGAAAGGACGTATCTAATAACATTCTAGTTAAAGCCGTTTAGACCTGTCTCTCAGTTGAATACTTCATCCCCAAGATGCCCTTATCAGGGTGGAGACAATCAGCTTTACTGGAGGCTAAAACGCCAAGTGAATTTTACATTTAATATTGCTGTTATAAAATCATTAAACCGTATTCTGTATCAACTATCACTAATATAGCTTCTAAAGAGTGTGTAATGCTACAGTGGGAGGGCATGTACACTTTATAAACTATTTGTACGGATTCAGTACATGCTGCAGTGTGTCAGCCGCGCATGCAGAGGGGGGGGGGGGGGGAGGCACAGGGGAGGGAGGGGGGAGAGACAAAGACGAGGGGGGAAAGAGATACTGGGGAGGAAGAGGAAGGGGGGAAGAGAAACTGGGGAGGGAGAGGAGGGGGGGAGACACTGGGGAGGGAGAGGAAGGGGAAGAGACACTGGGGAGGGAGAGGAAGGGGGGGGGGAGACACACTTGTAATATTATACCATCATTTATAATGGGTAAACAACTGGTCTATAAATAAATCAACAGGAAGACAGAGTGGCCCATAAACAGGTTAAAGATTTCAGTGAGTACAGTTGTAAAAATGGGCTACAAAAGGTTTCATAGAAATCTTGCCTCGAAGAAATGGCTGCCAAGGTAAAAGGAAGTGTTCATACATGCGTTACCCCAAGATGCACAAACCGTACATTTGGGGAGTATGCAGCATATGCAGATAAAGTGCAATTATTTTTGGTCAAGCAGTCTTATTGTATGTGGTTATTGCAGCTGTCATGGGTCTTTTCTTTGCTATAGGATTTCTAGGTCACATCTGTGCAGTGGCTAAAATCAATACGAGGCCCAGGATTTGCTCTTACAAAGCGGATGTCACCACACAATGGGATCCCTGCTGTCTGTGACAATCACAATGGAAATTCTTATAGTTACTTTCTCGCTTTCATACAGTAGCCATGACTGCTCCCGATAAAACACAAACTTTATCTTTTGTGGCGTTATTCTTCTTTACTGCAGGCTTTCAGCTTTTTATTTCCAGCTGCTGCCAGTTACTTTCTCAGCAGGATGTGTCCTTGAAAACTAACAAACTTCCCTGTATTACTGCTGGCAGTACTGGCAGTTGGAAATGCCAATTAGCATTGTGCAGAAATAGATGTGGTTTCAAATTCAGTCTTATCCAATCATCTTAACCAAGGCTCTCTGTTCCCTCATTTTCCACCCATCCCTCCACACACCCCCATGATCCACATCAAATGGATTTCTATTTTCAAACAGAGTCTCCAAAAAATAATATTTTCCCAAAAATTAAATATACCTATGGCTTTTTTTATTTTGCGTTGTTTAGTCGTTTCGGAATCTCCGCAACCTCTTGTACCGTAACGCACCAGGCACATCTTTATGTCCATGGTCATGCTGATCCACTTGGTATTCATGGCAGAGATACTGGAGAGGGTTGCCATTTCCTTCTCCAGTGGGCCACAGCATACAGCTCCTGGTATTCCTAGGTAGTCTCCCATTCCCAGCCATGCATGTCTTCAGGGTGGTGTGACCTCTTGGTTCCCTGACTGGAATCGAACCAAGGGCGACCGCAGTGAGAACACAGAATCCTAACCACTGGACCACCAGTGAACCCCTTACACAACTGCTAATGTTGTTAGTTTTGCACATATTTGACAAACAATTCACTGATTTCTTGAGCTACAGTGGCCCTTTAAGTTTGTTTTGTGACACATATCAGCTTGACGTCAATACCTACCTATACAAGTTAAAAGTGAGCTATACCTTGGTAGCCAATACATCCAATATTGTATGGATATCTATTCAATAACAATAGAAATGCAGATGGCCTTCACAATATCATACTTCTGGCGCAACCCCTTCCCATTTACACGAATAAAAGATTATTTATCTATAAAGTTACTTTACTGCTATTTTAAAATTGTCCAAAAGGTGAAGGAACATGTAGATCTAAGTACTTATTGTCGATCAAGTTATCAAGTTTTAAGACAGAGGTGATAAATTGTTTTTACACCGTACACCACGAAACTCCCCTGCAAATAACAACTAATTTCTTGGGACAGAGTGTTCTCTCATGAATGTGTCACAATTACATTTGGGTGATTGAGTCCCTACGTCAAGTAGGACAATAGTGTATACATTCAAATTATGTTTTCATCATATGTAAAAAGTGAGAGACACATGTATGTGTTGGGGAAAATGGAGTAGTAACAATTGTTGTGTACAAATCTTACAAGACCACTGTAGTTCTTACACAATAGGGTTTAATTTGCTTTCACCACAGCATCCTGGGTTCAAATCCAGCCAGGGAACCAAGAGGTCACACTGGTTAGTACTTGGATGGGAGACCACCTGGGAATACCAGCAGCTGTATGCTGTGGCCCACTGGAGAATGAACTGGCAACCCACCCCCAGTACCTCTGCCATGAAAACCAAGTAAATCAGCGTGGTCTGTTGTCCGACTCTCCGTGTCCTCATGGACACGACTGAGCGAAGCCATTTACATTTTTTTACAATTATCATTTAGAAAAGTTTTTATTTATCATATAATAATCTCCCCAGCTAGATTCTGACTACAATTCAAACCTTGGGAGCAGCTTCAAACTAACCGTGATCTCCACTATTGGTCCATTAAGCAAATTCGATTACAGCTTTGAATTCAAATCAGTGTCAGTTTATTTTTATTTTCTATACCACCTGGCTTTTCTAAAAACACAAACTTCCTAAAGCAACAAAATGCAAAATGGAAATAAGTTTACAACTCTATATACTAATAATAATATAGAAGAACAAAGTATTACTGTCCCTTTCAGAAGTCTATGCACGGACTTTATGCAATCGTTTTGGTAAATTTGCCAGTTACCCAAAGTCACAGTATATATATTTTCTGCTGGACAATTGGTATCTCTCGTATACAGCTCTCTAAATTTAATGCACTTTTGTACTCAGTTATAAAAAAAAAACTGCTGCCCTCTATTCTACTGCAGTGCATTTCATTAAATGTATATAGACGTTTCTCTGTTTTTACCTCTTTCTAATCAAACACATAGGTTAGGGTGGTCCAGTGGTTAGGATTCGGGGCTTTCACCACTGCAGCCTTCGTTTGATTCCAGTCAAGGAACAAGAGGTGGGAGACCACCTAGGAATATCAGGAGCTGTATGCTGTGGCCCACTGGAGAAGGAAGTGGCAACCCACTCCAGTATCTCTGCATGGTGTGTTGTGGTCCATGAGGTCACAGAGAATCAACAATGACTGAATGACACAAACCCAACACAATCAAACACATGCTGCTTACATCAGAAACACACATTACATTGATTAATTCTATACACACACCGATTTATTTTATTTAAAAATAACATTTGTTTTCTACTCTTCCAGAGCGTACCTACCAATAGAAACATTGCATTTGGGTATGTTTTTTTTAACCCTTTACTAACATTCAAGCCAACAGCAGAACACTGCAGAGATCCACATAGCAATGTCTGAGTTCCTCCTTGTTTTTCCCCTGCACAAGGAATCAAGACTACACATTGCATGATGTTATGCTACACAAACCGACTTCACAGATTGAAATAATGCATTCGTTGCATGTGATTGGCCAAAATCAATTATGCATTTTAGGCTATTTTTTTCAGGGATTTTCAGGGGTGCTGACTTTCAAAATCAACTGCTTGCAAACGTAAGAGATTTAACAAACTTTATGGTAAGTTTATTAATGTTTATTTTGGCATTTTGTCATGCAAAAAATGTTGTCACACACTACTGATTCACTGATCAGATGCACTCATAATCCATTAAAATTAAAATATGGCTTTAAAACCAAAGAGTAATGACACAGCTCTACACTAACAATTCAATTTTTGGTGTCTTTCTAGGGGAATATATCACTTGTCAGGGTTTTCAGTTAGATGCCTATGTAAAAACAACTGAAAAAGGAAACATCCAAAATATCTTCTGGTATAACCAGAAAATCTTCAGCATTAACACGAGCATTTCAGTCTCCACAGACTATGCATTTCAATGCACCGTTCCAATATCATACAGTAATGATAATCCAATGGTAAAATCTCATTCAGGGTTATAATTGCTATCCTACTATTAAACTCCGTGAATCTGCACTTTTATATTAACCCATTGCTGAGTTAGCAAGGTCATGGCCATATTGCTCTCCAATAAGCCTTTACCAGATTGCTCTGCATAACTATAGCTTATAATAATATAGATAAGAACCAAAAAGGTCTTTCAGCTTTGACAGTTTTATCTACCTAAAATGTGACTAAATTAAGCCTCGGGATAGCCTAAAGCTAGATCCTTGTAGTAGAAACCTGAATTCCATCAATGTGACAACTGTAAATGTAAATATGGTGACACTACTCCACAAGCACCCGGCAACTCTTATTGTGAGGAGTGTATCTGTACTATATATATTTATAAGGGTTCCCTGGTGGTCCATTGGTTAGGATTCGGTGCTTTCACCACTGTGACCTGGGTTCAATCCCAGTCAGTGTACAAAGAGGTCACACCAGCCTGCAGCCTTGCAGTGTTGGGCCTGGTCGGTACTTGGTGGGGGGACTATCAGGAGCTGTATGCTGTGGCCCACTGGAGAAGGAGCTCGCAACTCACTCCAGTATCTCTGCCATGAATACTAAGTGGATCAGCATGGGGTGTTGCGATGCATGAGGTCATGGAGAGTCAGACACGACTGTATGACGTGCCCTCACATAAATATATATACTAGTGAATTGCCCATCAAAAAATGACGGGCATAAAAGTGTAAGCCAGGAAATGCTGTTTGCCACACAATGTGAGCCTTTTGCGTCGCTGAGCACCTTCAGCGCTCATTGCGAGCCTTTCCTCCCACCTTCTGTACAAGCCGCTTTACCTGCATCTTTTGTGCTTGTGAATGCCATGCATCTCTTCCCACCATCTCCCCCCTGTCCCTTCCCTGTGTGTTTCTCCTCTATGTGTCTGCTGAATGTTTGTATGGAGCGCACTGACTGGCGTTAGTTTTATTTTCAAAGTCCCGCGTGCCTGGCGTTGTACTGTGTTTTGCATTGTGTATGTTCTAAGTCCAGCGTTTTTGGCGTTGTGTATTTTTTTAAAATTCCGGCGTGCCTTTTCATCCAGTTTCTGATTTTTTTGCGTTTTTTTCGTCCGTTATTTTTTCTTTCGCTTAGTCGATTTTTGAATGCCGAAACACAATAAATTCGGCTCAAATTCGCTTGCAACCTCACTCCCAGGCCTCCTAGCTCTCCCCCTGTGCTGTGTGTGAATGTGTTTTAATTTATTTTTTATTATTCTTATGTTTTATGTATTATGTTTTTCGATTTCTGCGGTTCGGCTGTTACATTCGTCTTTTTCCGAGGTCAGATTTTTTTTGCCCCCGAGATTCCGAATCCCGCGTGCCTCAACTGCTTGCAGCCTAAGTCCAGCGTGCCTTCGCAAGGCTCCCGGGCAATGAGTGCCTTTGGCGCTCATTGCCTAAGTCCTCCAAGCTCGGAAGGCTTCAATGCCTCAATATAAAATCCTATCATGTTTAATTAAACATTTTAATATTCCATAGTTTATAGAGCACCTCTTGTGTGCCTGTTCCCAAAGCTGTTTCATAAATAGTGTATCCAGGAATCTATGTGCCCAAACTATCAAGAAGTTAACTTTCATACAATGTATTTGCCCCGCTGTTCCCTGTGACATCAGAACAGATGAGAAAACAATCACACACTGTCTATATGTAATGTCATTTTAGTACACTGTAGATTTCTCAGACAAAAAAAAAATATTAAAAAATAATTTAAAACATTTCTAATGCATCCGACATTCGTGGGCTACAGTAGCCCTTTAATGGTGCATTTTGAAAGAGCTAGCACGTCATATGTTTGTTTTTCCAAGATACATTAGTTCTATCCTTCTCTCTCTCCACAGTTTATTCCAGTACCCAGCTTTTCTGTAGCATCCAATTTCAGTGCCCCCAAAGTGGGATGCCACCATAGCCATTGCTCCATTTCACAATGCGAAAATCAGCTTTTTGTCCATGATAAACATTGCTGTTTCCTAATTTACTTATCTTAAAATCATAGTCCTTCTATGTTTATCTGATAATTGTGTTTACTGATTTATGTTACAAAGTAAACGAATAACAACAAACTCTAAAGACACTAATATCGTGCCTAGAGTACTCAATTCTGCAAATTCTCAGCAGTTGTTCTGACGCGTTAGTAGGAAGGACGGGCGACGCAAACACTACCAAAGCACACATTTACCTTGGTCATAGGACAACTTCAATACTAGGTTACAAATTCTCCTTATATCCCTTATCACTTTACAGTATTCTCTTTTGTTTAGTGCCATCACTGTTTGTGAGTAACCTTTTCTTATTACATTAGTTCTTTGCCATATTTCCATTAGTGTCCATCACTGTGAAATATGTGAACACTTCCATAAAACACATATGGCTTTAGTTTGTTACGCCCAGTTTCCATTCACACAAAACTGCTACTGTAATGTTATTTTATAGTAAGAAACGCCTACTAGAGTAATCTTGCCCGGCTACAATACTGAGCACATGCTGTACACATGTGTAACTTACATTATACTTTAACATCACAACTACTGTAGTTCTCAAGCTATTTAAACAGGACACTTTTATGTATACTTTTGTTAATAACTTACTGTATTAAAATGGCCAAAAGCTTTTTAGTAGATGGCCAACTATACTTATAAATTTATATGAAAGATGGCAAGGTAAAGGTTGTTTTAATGGGAATTAATCTTGCCATTATTACATTTAGTTCCTTAAAAGAGACACTGCAGTCCTAGATCTTACATTATTAAGGCCTTTTTGTGCTCCACAAATATTAACCCTCAACCTTAAAATCTGCTATTGTTATTGTTATACACCCAAAACCATACTTTATGCCCAAGAATAGATAATAAAAGTCTCAAAAATGGCCCCAGAATATCGAAAACCATACAAAGTCTACAAAATATCTCTCTTGTGTGCTTTCTAGCACATCACTAACCTTACGAGCCACTGGGCCCCAAACCATCCACTCTCCATCTGCCATTTTGCCAGTTCTATCTACCACCAGGACTGAGCAGTCATTCTTCATGGGACTCAGCCAATGTACCATCCACCCATAACATACCCTCTCGTATACCCTGGCCACACCCACTCACCTATGATTTGTGTTATGCATAGTGCAAGTTTAGCACTATCACCTCCATCTTTCACCGCTAATACACCCACAGACGTAATCACTAATTAACCCTCCACTCTCTTTTCAATTACTTGA
Organism: Discoglossus pictus; assembly: GCA_027410445.1. NCBI lineage: Eukaryota > Metazoa > Chordata > Amphibia > Anura > Alytidae > Discoglossus > Discoglossus pictus. The sequence goes on along the minus strand of CM050166.1, from coordinate 382,323,174 downwards.
TTCTTCCTTTTAATTTTAATCCCTTCAGAATGTAAGTTTTCAATCTTGTGAAGTGCTTTGAAAAAAAGCACCAAGTATGTAAGATTTTAAACTCAAAAACAGGGCCCTCTACTTTTTGGCACGTGTTCTTTTTTTTCTTCTTCTTCATACTTGTACAGCTCTATGGAATATGTTGGCACATTAAAAAAAAAAAAAAAACACAACAACAACAACTGTCTCATGGAATACCTAGACAAACAATGCAAATCTAGGGTTTGGTAAAATAAAGGTTACATATTTACATAGTAATTGAGGTTGAAAAAAGACTTTCAGTACATCAAGTTCAACTTTTTAAGGTCTCCTCTGATCTGAGGTATGCAGATTATTTGTTAGTTAAATGATCCAGAGGAAGGCAAACAGAAAACTTAGCCAATTGTCTCAAAAGGGGAAAAAAATGAATTCCTTCCTGACTCCGGATACTGGCGATCGGATTCCTCCCTGGATCAATACTCTCTCACTAATTATCCAGGATTACCGTGAATGCCCATTTTAATAAAAAATACATTAATCTAGCCCCCTTTTTAAAGTTATCGATCGAATCCGGTGTCACCACCTCTTTTGGTAAAGAATTCCACAGATTTTAACCACCCTTACTGTGAAGAACCCTTTTTTTTTCTTTAAGGTGGAATCTTTTTACTTCTAACCTCAAGGATGTCCTTTGGGGAACACTACTCTACATTATTGTCTTTTTAAGCATATATAAAACCTAAGAATTCCTATACAAAACTGTAACAAGTATAGAAACTGTTCTAATAGTTATAGCACCTATTCCTTAAATAAATTCCACATCAATGAATCATCTGAAATGTGCATGCCATTTCCATGATCCACTCATGTACCATACCACGGCCATATTCATTTAAAAATATATGAAGAATGCATTGCATTTGTGAAAATAATTAAACTATAGCGTCACTAAAGACCTCATTAGTGGTTTGTACATTTAAATTAAATATATTTAAAAGAAGCAAGACATTGTGGTTTTAACAACGCAACATGCTTTACCTCTACACACAGACTAATTAGCCAAGCTCCTGGGTTTGTGTCGTTAGCTAGCACCAGGATGCGGCTTATCAGGAACCTCTGTATCAAGCAAGCCTTTCTCAGCCAGCAAGAAGTATGTCTGGTTTAGGCCTATTTTACATCCCACACTTCACTGGTGAATGATGTGACAACAGCTCTGAGTGACGCATATAAGAACTGCAGCAAACCCGCAGTATATGATATAACAGAATGGAAGACAGGCAGGTAAACTTGTACAAATGCTTCTGTAATATTACATTAAGTGTCCATGATTAGTGTTTCAGATAATCATATTAAGGAATAAGAAATCTTTACTTTTCATACAGTGCTGGGTTTTCTCATCTGTTATAATCTCATTAGTATGCATATACTTATATTATAGTCAGAATGCATATACTTATATTATAGTCAGAATGCATATACTTATATTATAGTCAGAATGCATATACTTATATTATATAGTCAGAATGCATATACTTATATTATATAGTCAGAATGCATATACTAATACTTATATTATAGTCAGAATGCATATACTTATATTATAGTCAGAATGCATATACTTATATTATAGTCAGAATGCATATACTTATATTATAGTCAGAATGCATATACTTATATTATAGTCAGAATGCATATACTTATATTATAGTCAGAATGCATATACTTATATTATATAGTCAGAATGCATATACTAATACTTATATTATAGTCAGAATGCATATACTTATATTATAGTCAGAATGCATATACTTATATTATAGTCAGAATGCATATACTTATATTATAGTCAGAATGCATATACTTATATTATAGTCAGAATGCATATACTTATATTATAGTCAGAATGCATATACTTATATTATAGTCAGAATGCATATACTTATATTATAGTCTAGTTTATACACATTATTTAGTTTATTTTCTATGCTTTAGAATGAAAATTAAAAATATTTTTGATATACTTTCTGTATTGTAGTATTTTCTCAAATTACCCCTAAATCTTCCACCTTTCTACTTCCAATCATGACATCTTGTTTTTATATCCCTTTAATTTCAGAGTGAAGGGAGGTTCCATGTTTTTATTATTAAAATAAACTAAGTATTTACTTGCATATCTAAACAGAATTGTATTAATAAGTGCTGAAAAAGCTTTATTCCATAAAGCTTTAATTATATGCTTTGCTACATGTGAAGGTTTCTATCGCGCCTCTTGCTTATGCCATATAAGCTATACATATTATATGACCACTGCGGTCAAGTACTTAAATATATTTTGAACAACTACCCCTGCAAATGTTTTTAGAATGAAAAATAAAATAATTCAGTCACTGATATTATTATTACCTTTTATATGCAATTCTGCTGCTGTGCTACCATTTTGGTTTCTTCTTACCAACTTCCTGAGATGGGAGAAAAAAACTTTGATTTCACAGGACTATCTGCACAATGAGAATATGGCTTCTACAACTGATATCTTGCAGTAGAAGTAATGGAAGCTCATTAGTTTACAATGACACATTATCCTGAGAAAGTAATAGATAAAATCAGCTGAAAATGGGTGCCTGCAGTACAGATTAGTTTAATGTAAAAAGATAAACGTGCAAAAAGGGTGTTTCTTTTTTTTCATTTCTAAAAATATTTAGCAAAATATCAAGTTATTCATATACCATCAGAATTTATTTTTTTTTTGCAACAAAAAGGGACATGGAGTGTTTCTGGATTTTACTAGGTATATAATATAGCAGTGTATTTATTTAATTGTATGTACTATAGTTATTAAGTAAAGCCTAAATACCCTTGTTTTACTAGGTACAAGCATACAAATAGTCCCTGAATGGGTCTGCCCTCTGCCGATCTGTAAATGCAGAACAGTGTACTAGCCTATCAGAAAACTAAGAAAACATGCTACAGCCATGATCCTTGATATGCTAGTACACTACACTGCACATCCAGCCCTACAGATGCTGTGTCTGCATATGCTGCAAAAAGAAAACAAATAGAGGACTATTTGTATAATTTTTGGCTTTAAAAGTTTTTTTTTAAATAAAACAATGTACAGAGTGAATAAAAACAGGAATATTACATACCTGGTAAAATCTAGAAACCTTGCATGTCCCGTTAAGGCCATGAAGTCATTCCTTGTAAGTTAATGGTGTAGTTTTGGTAGGAAACCACTTACTTTCATGTATTTCCCAAACAGCAACTGCAGAGGCTGCCTGACACTAAGGGCCTCATTCAATTGCAATTTGGCCAATTGAATAGGGCTCTAAATAAGCACATAACATTTTTTTATAGAAGTTTTTAGTTTGGTAAAACCTTGCTTTTAGATAGAGGTTTACTAACTTAAAAAATATGTTATGTGCTTATTTAGAGCCCTATTCAATTGGCCAAATTACAATTGAATGAGGCCCTAAGTGTGCAGGATATCATATAGAGATCACCGGTATATAGCAGTATATGCACCTCTAGCATGTCTGGTTGGCAGCAATATGGAAGTCAGTGATGAATACATGCATGGGCACAGGTAATTATCTAGCTGTAGCACATTTGTTAGTACATCAGTATTGTATGTAAGTGTTTAAGTTTCAAAGCAGATAAGTAAAGACTGGCTTATGGTATCAAAGAAGAAATACACTAAATAATTCACATGATATAACTGCACAAATCCAAGAGGATAAGGAAGAGATGATGCAGTGTATCATATAACATCCTGACTGCACATCTCTTTATTCCTCTTAGGGGGGTTAGGGGAAATCTGTTGATATATGTATTTGCTGCGTATAAATCTAGTTTATATTCATACAATGCCGGATGAAAAAGAAGAGACTGCCTTCTAACATTGCAAGATCCATCATGAAATCTGATTGTCAACCAATGTGAATGTATATATAGCCTACTTTTATTCTCACGGAAATAACAAAATAATATTACTTTCGTCTAGCATTCTGAGCTGACTGATATCTCTAATTGGTTTTTACATAAAAAAAGAGAATAGTATCTCTAAGTAACTTGTCCCTCTCCACTGACGTAACAGTAATGATCCCAGTCATTGAAGAAGTAACAATTACACACAGTTAGTTATTATTATTAAAATCTGGACATGATTGAGCTTGAAAGTTGGGTATTTTAAGATTAAATTATCTATAAAGGAACACCCTTTATCTATGATCATCAAATGACTGTCAGTGTGGTTGGTAAAGACGAAAAGCGTGTTCAGTTGTATGAGGAAAAGGAGTCACTGACTTATTGTAATATATACCAACTGGGCATGCACTTCATCATCCCCAACTGCAATTGCAATTATATGGACTTATATGTGCACTTTTCATTTCTGCAATAATTGAGACCTTTGCAGTGTCACTTTAAATGTCTGTGTATATATATATAGTTCACAACAATCATTTATAATATGGTGGGCAAAAGAGCCATAGAAGCCCTCCACCGTACAGTAAATAAATAGTACATCTGTGTTCACATTTGAATGTCTAAAACAAGTTAAAAAAAAAAAAACTGCTTCCAGCTCAGTTATTACACTGCATTCTGGGAAGCTAAGCCGGGACATGCAAATGTGCCCACAAATGCCTCGCTCTTTAATCCATAGCCATTATCAAACATGGCTTCCTTTAAGCTTATGCCTGCTGTATTACACAGCTTTAATGCAAAGCCAAGGTTACGGATTGAAGAGCGAGGCATTTGTGGGCACATTTGCATGTTCCTGCTCAGCTTCCCAGAATGCAGTGTAATAACTGTTTTTCTCGGAATTCTAAGCTGGAAGCAGGTTTTTTAACTTGTTTTAGACATTCAAATGTAAACACAGATGTACTATTTATATATATATATATATATATATATATATATATATATATATATATATATATATATATATATTGTATTCTATTTCTTATCACTTCTTTATATAAACCCAGACATAATCCTCAGTGCTATACAATAGAGGTATATGCAGATATATCTACAGTGAAACATTGGTTCCCACTGCGCATCTTTACAGGATATTGGTGCTTTATTACAAAGACATTGTCACAAAATAGAAGAAAAGAGGTAGATCTGCCTTCTAAAGTTAGAGGGAAGGACAAAATAAGTAATAATAACATAATACAAGAATGCCCGGGATGTACATAATACTATGAGATTAATCAGGCATAAGCTTTCTAGGTAACCAGGAGAATAGACCAGCTGTCAGATCTGTTTCTATACGGATATATTTACGAAAGTGGGGGACGTTGATACAAAAGAAATGAAGAAGTCGTATTGAAACAAATATAGAGGTTTTCCTTTTATACATAAGCAGTAACTCTATATTGTAGAATTATTATATTTCTGCTTTTGCACACATGCTCTTATGTTTCTAGAAAGCCACAGGTGTAAAGTAATGGAGAGTAAACAAGAATTTAAATATAAATACAAATTGTCTTAATGGCCTTGATACAGACAGTATGTTGTTGTTGTTCGGTTGTGTGTGACTCCCCATGGACCACAGCACACCATGTCTCAAGTTTTGCTTATCCATAAAGGTTATCTTGGCAAAGATACTGGAGTATTTTGCCATTTCCTTCTCCAGTGGACAGTGATTTGTCTGACCTCTCTGCTATGACCTGCCCATCTTGGGTTACTCTACATGGTATAGCTCACAGCTTCACCACAACAAGGTAGCGATCTAGAAGGGTATAGTATAGTATACAAACAGTATAGGTATTGTTTTATAATTATTAACCTATATTTAAACATGCCAACTATTTACGTATTGCTATATGTGACACAGAACAATGCAATAACGTGTTGATACAAAAGGAGGATAGGGGCCTGCTCCAAAGAGCTTACAGTCTAAAGGTTAATAATAATAAATTAAACAAGGACCCAGTGGCCATGCCACCTGAATATCTGCCTGTGTGTCTGTGACCTCAGTCTCACTGCCCTACAGCAAAAGGGGTCAATAGACACAAATGCTATTTCCTGGAAAAAAAAGAGACAGCAGCAGAGAAGGGTCAATTCAGGCTGCACAAAGTGGGTCAACAGCCAGTAGTGAGAGGGCAAGCAGGAGAGGAGCGAGAGAGCCATAACAAGGCCTAGAGGAGTGGTGGACATGAGGGGACATAGAGACACAATGTGGTGGGGGCGTAAACAGAGGCTGAGGAGAGGAGTGTGAATATAAAAGCCTGGTAACAGCAGGAGATTGGTGTGCTCTGCACTGTGATGGGCTCCCTCCGCCTCTGCTGGCTTTGTGTGCCCAGCCTAGCCCTCTGCACCCTTTCCTGCAGAGCCACGCTCAGCACATGGGTGACGTGTGGCTGAGCCGGTATGATCTGCAGGGGGAGGTCACCTCATTGCATGGTCCTTCTGCCCCTGGCTATGTTGGCCCCCAATACATCTGCCTGCCCGACACTGCTCAGTGACCATGCTGCACCCTGTGGGATGTCTGGCACACAATGCATGCACCATCCATCCCTGAGTAATTCACCTAGCTCCCCTGCACCCATTGATCCATCCACCAGCATGTGGCAAGCTCTCAGACTCACCCCTTTGCATGCTCTGCTTCGTCCTCGTTGTCACCGTCTATCCCGCAGGTGTCCTGGTCATCCAGTTCCAGGCTCTGCTGGCTGGCCGCAGACTCACTGTCCTCCGCCATCACTAGAGAGACAGAAAGAGAAAGAGACAGAGGACTGAGAAGTACTATGAGATACGGTTTCCCCAGCAGTTCCTGTATCCCTCTCTCTCATGCACCAGCATTCAGCACCAAGCCCGCCCCCTCCTCTCTCACAGCCCCTGTCCCCTTTGTTCACTTAAGGTGGATTTGCACAGTTGGTGCTCAGTTAAAGTAACTGAAGAAAAAGCCACTTATTGTAGACATACACAAATAAACATACTTGCAATTGGTTGTAATTAAAAACTAAAGAAAAAGAGTCAGAGGCTCTTACCCACTCAGAAAGCAGCCTCTTAGCTCACTTGTGCCCTTCACAGGGAGAAATATCCCGTAGTATATCAGTCTAGTCCCACTCACTAGGGGGGTCCAGACCCAAAATACCAGGCAATTCTACCCTGAGCAGGAGAAACAGCAAACCCCAGACGTACGTTTCAGCCTCTGTGGGCCTCGTCAGGGAGGTGCAGCTTTACTCACTAAGGCACAGTGAGCAAGGGGTAATTAGAAAGTGCAAAAGCAAGTTCTTACATTTGATGCAGATGTTATTGTATGCATACTTTAATGGAAATATACACCCTCTGAGGTAATGGCACTATAAACGTCAATTAATTAAGATTAGCTATGGGGGTGATGAAGAATATAAGCATGCCCTAAGAGTAACACTAAGAGAGACACTGAACGATGAAACAATTTAATTGTTAAATGTTTTTGTCACTGTTGCTTATTTGTTTTTCTATGAGTTGCGCTTATCTTCTTCCCACCGTTAATCTTATTCAAATGCTGTTAATAAATCCATTACGGATCTTTCCTGTTGCGTCCCCGTCAGCAGTGGCGTTCAGTGGCCACTAGGTGGCACGATGGTTGCAAGACTTTGTTCAATTTGTTCTTATAGTGAGGGTCATTATTTTACTATGTAAAGCTTATCTTCTGCCACTACCCTAATCCTGAACCCTGACCCCAACCCTAAACCCAAAGTCTAACCCTAAACCTAAGCCTAATACCCAACCTAACAACAAATCAAACAAAGTATCAGCGTGGCACTTTTGAGCCACCTAGTAACCACTGCACATCATTGCTGGCAGGGATGAAACAGGAAAGGTCCTCCAGTACCTCAAGGGGTGGATCTTACACCCCTTCCATGTAAAGGCACTTCTACTTATAATTTAATGAGTTATACATTACTGTTACTATTGAAAGACTGGCAGTTGTAGTTGCCATTTAACGGTTTAGAATATAAACGCTTCCTTTGCATTTAAAGTCTTCTCCCAGCTCATGAAGTTGATCATCAGAAACCAAAATATTGCCTTCTTTAAAGTTCAGTTCTTCAAAAGAATCTATTTTAAATATTTGCTTACAGTGGTCCTTTATTGAACAAACTGAAAAACAAAGTGACATAAGGGGAACTGTTAGCCATTACAAAATGAAAATAAATCAATAGATTTTGGATATAGAAAATCATTGCTAAAAAAACAACTTTAACATAATTTAAATAACTTACAATGTGATAACCAGCACTATACATAACTGAATGTAATAGTTCATAAGTGTGTATCAATCAATATGATACCACTCCACAAGGGCCATATAGACCAATATATACAATGATAGAGGACACTCCACCCCCTATTATCTTTGAGGAATATTACCCCACTTTGTTATGCAGATACCAAAAATATACAATGCTTCGGGGGTCTACATGCCGCCATTCATCAGGTATAGTCACATACAATATCCATCTCCAGATATACATATGATGGTATTTAACTTACTCTACCCTTTATCACTAAAGTTAACTCTATCTGGTTTTCACCCTCCCTAATATAAACCTCTGTACACAATGCACCACCCACAGGAATTACAACGGGTAGTATCTATCGCCTATCTGGGTACCTAATAAATGTTACAATAAATCATTGCACGTCACTACCCCACCTAGTAGTACATTTCATTATTATTTCAACTACATAAAAATGAGCCCTAATCGTTTCATTAATTTATTTGACACAATTCCAAACCTACAGGGATAAGATTATTTTTAAACAATACAACCATCTCATTTTTTATTATTTATTTCCTATCATTAATTATAAAAAAAACATGATAAATTACATTCTTCATTCATGGACACCCTCTAGCCCACCATTGTGCCTAAAATTTACCTCATTACCATGGTGGTCCCAAATGACATTCAAGGTATCCTAAGCTATAACCATAAGGTCCGACATGGCACCTACCATTTACCATGTGGTTGCCTATAGACCCTCATTATATTCTGATTTATTTCCATTATAGTCCATATGGACCCCAATGGCACCTAATATTAATCCCTTTACCATGGGGGTCTCTCATAGTAACCCTTACCATATGGTTAAATACAGACAAATTAAAAAGAATGACATAAACAATACGTAAAATAAATAAGCACATTAAAAAGCTACAATTATATTAAAAATAAACTATGTTTAATATAATAACTTTATATTACAGAAGATCAAAAATACGGAAACCTGGAAAGAATAAAAAAGGGTTAATCAATAAATTACCCTCCTTGATGACTCTCCAGCAATGATCATCAAAGTCCTTGCCCTCAATCTTTAGTCTGGATAAGTGGGCACATATGTGCTGATGGCAGAAATTGGTCCTCTTCTTGCTTAATTGAAGAAACTTGAATCCTGTCTTCAGCACATGTAAAGGGCCATCCCACTGGAAAAAAATGTGGTGCTCCAAAAAAAAGAAAAAAATGCACTTAAAGACGTCCTCTGAGGTGCTCTGTTTTTTTTCACTGCACCCTGCCTTATAGTGCTTTTGTAGGCTTCTGATTGGCTAAGATATGTGTCAATCATAGATTGGCTGATCAGAATCAAGTATATGAATATTAAGAACTCTGGTTACTCAGTACTATGGCCTTTGGGATTATATGTGTGACAGATCTAAAAATCTTCTTGAAAGATCTAAGATCCTTCCGCTAACACCTTTTATTTAAAATCTTTCTCCTAGCACCTTTTCGCTAGCACACACTGGCAGTCCTGTTATTTGCTTCCTGTGCCACACTGTCAGTCCTGTTCTTTGCTTCCTGTGCCACATTGCCAGTCCTGTTCTTTGCTTCCTGTGCCACATTGCCAGTCCTGTTCTTTGCTTCCTGTGCCACACTGCCAGTCCTGTTCTTTGCTTCCTGGGCCACATTGTCAGTCCTGTTCTTTGCTTCTTGTGCCCCACTGTGAGTCCTGTTCTTTGCTTCCTGTGCCCCACTGCCAGTCCTGTTCTTTGCTTCCTGTGCCACATTGCCAGTCTTTTTTTTTGCTACATGTGCCCCACTGCCAGTCCTATTCTTTGCTTCCTGTGCCCCCTGCCAGTCCTGTTCTTTGCTTGGTGTGCCACATTGCCAGTCCTGTTGTTTGCTACATGTGCCCCACTGCCAGTCCTGTTGTTTGCTACATGTGCCCCCTGCCAGTCCTGTTCTTTGCTTGGTGTGCCACATTGCCAGTCCTGTTGTTTGCTACATGTGCCCCACTGCCAGTCCTGTTGTTTGCTTCCTGTGCCCCCTGCCAGTCCTGTTCTTTGCTTCCTGTGCCACATTGCCAGTCCTGTTGTTTGCTACATGTGCCCCACTGCCAGTCCTGTTGTTTGCTACATGTGCCCCCTGCCAGTCCTGTTCTTTGCTTGGTGTGCCACATTGCCAGTCCTGTTGTTTGCTACATGTGCCCCACTGCCAGTCCTGTTGTTTGCTACATGTGCCCCCTGTCAGTCCTGTTCTTTGCTTCCTGTGCCACATTGCCAGTCCTGTTGTTTGCTACATGTGCCCCACTGCCAGTCCTGTTGTTTGCTACATGTGCCCCCTGTCAGTCCTGTTGTTTGCTACATGTGCCCCCTGTCAGTCCTGTTCTTTGCTTCCGGTGCCACATTGCCAGTCCTGTTGTTTGCTACATGTGCCCCACTGCCAGTCCTGTTGTTTGCTACATGTGCCCCCTGTCAGTCCTGTTCTTTGCTTCCTGTGCCACATTGCCAGTCCTGTTGTTTGCTACATGTGCCCCACTGCCAGTCCTGTTGTTTGCTACATGTGCCCCCTGCCAGTCCTGTTCTTTGCTTCCTGTGCCCCCTGTCAGTCCTGTTCTTTGCTTCCTGTGCCCCCTGTCAGTCCTGTTCTTTGCTTCCTGTACCCCACTGCCAGTCCTGTTGTTTGCTACATGTGCCCCCTGTCAGTCCTGTTCTTTGCTTCTGGTGCCACATTGCCAGTCCTGTTGTTTGCTACATGTGCCCCCTGCCAGTCCTGTTGTTTGCTTCATGTGCCCCACTGCCAGTCCTGTTGTTTGCTACATGTGCCCCCTGTCAGTCCTGTTCTTTGCTTGGTGTGCCACATTGCCAGTCCTGTTTTTTGCTACATGTGCCCCACTGCCAGTCCTGTTGTTTGCTACATGAGCCCCCTGCCAGTCCTGTTGTTTGCTACATGTGCCCCACTGCCAGTCCTGTTGTTTGCTACATGTGCCCCCTGTCAGTCCTGTTCTTTGCTTGGTGTGCCACATTGCCAGTCCTGTTTTTTGCTACATGTGCCCCACTGCCAGTCCTGTTGTTTGCTACATGTGCCCCACTGCCAGTCCTGTTGTTTGCTACATGTGCCCCCTGTCAGTCCTGTTCTTTGCTTGGTGTGCCACATTGCCAGTCCTGTTTTTTGCTACATGTGCCCCACTGCCAGTCCTGTTGTTTGCTACATGTGCCCCCTGTCAGTCCTGTTCTTTGCTTGGTGTGCCACATTGCCAGTCCTGTTTTTTGCTACATGTGCCCCACTGCCAGTCCTGTTCTTTGCCTCATTCCCAATACTGCTAATCCTGCTAGTAACACCAGTCCTGTTCTCTGCTTCTGAACACCAGTCATGTTCTTTCTTTCATGCTCCACAATGCCAGGAATGTTCTTTGCCTCATTATCTCCACTGCCAGTCCTGTTCTCTGCTTCATTCTCCACACTGCCAGTCCTGTTATTTGCTTAGTGTGCCACACTGCCAGTCTTGCTCTTTGCTTCATTCTCCACATTGCCAGTCCTGTTCTCTGGCAAGATCCTGCTCATATTGTTCTGTTGCAGCATTCAGCCCGCCATTTTCTCTAGGCAACCAATCTTATTGGATCAACCAAGTCACACGATCACAGGCTTTCACTCCATCTGCCTAGAAATCCGTGCTTGATGCAGAAACAGAGCCCCCTGCTGGACGCATAGAGTTCCCTCGTGGAGCAACAAAGCCCCCTGCTCTGTCAATCATAACAAAAAAAAAGAATCTAGTCAGTGCTAAAAGATACTGCTTCATTTGGTTATGTATATTAATGTCTCTTCAGGGTGGGAAAGGGGAGGAAACTGCCCATCCCCAAATGTAAACAGCCATAAACACTTAACTTTTCATTGAGTTAAATAGTAATCTGCTACAGTAAACTGGATAGATAGATAGATAGATAGATAGATAGATAGATAGATAGATAGATAGATAGGTAGATAGATAGATAGATAGATAGATAGATAGATAGAGATAGATAGGTAGGTATGTAGATAGGTAGGCAGTTAGGTAGATAGATATATAGATAGGTAGGCAGTTAGGTAGATAGATAGAGATAGCTAGGTAGGTAGGTATGTAGATAGGTAGGTATGTAGATAGGTAGGTAGATAGATATATAGGTAGGTAGGTATGTAGATAGATAGATAGGTAGATAGATAGATGAGCGAAGGAAGAGAACAAAAAAAGCAATATATAAAAAAATGGTTTGTTTGACGAAGTTATAGGATAAATGAGTGATATAACGTGTTTCTCTGATCCAACTTATTCCAACATTAAAGTTTCATGTAACTGTGAATGTGTGCTTAAAAAATCATTTCTTTTACCTATTTTTCTTTTGCTCTTCTTCTTCCCCTTTTGTTTGGCTATTTAATCAGTAGAGTAGCGTGGTTTCTGCTGGCCCTTTGAGACTTTGTAAAGTACTTACAACATGATATTGAGATTTCATAAATTTACATACTTGGGGTTTCATTGGTGGCAAATAACTTCAGAAAAAAATATTTAAAGTTGTGCAATATAGCACTTCATTATGCATACGTATAATCCCATGTTAGCCCCTGAAACAGGGAATAATATAAGAAAGGGAGTGTGACGAGATCAGTCTCGTCCCTGCGAATTGGAGAAGCTTGGTTGCACACATTCTGCCGTTTGACTACGGCCCATGTTGACTTTCCCCCTACAAAGACATAGAAGCCATGCTTCATTTGGTCAGAAAGGACTGTGATCTAACTTTTGAACCACTGGACCAATTTGTATCATTTTGACACATGTTTGTATTTGGAGTATGCTGATTCTGAAAATGTATGTTTTATGTGAATGTGATGCATACTTTTAAAGTTATGAAAAATGTGTAGAAATGTGTTACAGATTCTGACCATCCCCCCATTAGGTAAACACAGGGTGTCGCCAGGACTTGAACAAAGGGAGTGTATGGGGTTTCCCCAGGGGCATAGTCCAGGAGGAAACAGGAAGTGTCCACGGGGACAGTCTGGGTGAGAATGAGCATAGTAGCCACGCCTGGGGGGTGGCCCATGGGAGGAGTCTCATGGTTCCTACGCAGGGAACCTGTCTGATTGGCCAGAGGTAATTAGGGGTTGACCAAAGGAAGTCACTGCCCCTACGGTGTATGTGGAAATGTTTTTTTATATATGTCTTGGTTTTAATAAAGAAGTCAGTTCTACTTGACCCTTCAAAACGTAGCCTTGTCTCGTTATTGAAGGGATCGCTATATCATACTGGGGATTGCTATGCTTTGGCATACTCCCTTGAGCTGTAACTACTGAACGCTTGTTCCTGATGCACTATCCTTGGAGTCTGTGGTGGTTTTGGTGTCCGGTGCGGTGCTTGTAGGCCTCGACGCAAACTAGGACGCGTCCATCAACAGAGGTACCCGGTCGGGGTGCCAGTAGATCCGTTACAGGGAGGCACAGATATGATCAGTGATTTCTGCATATAGGTCAATAACTTAGCTGGTGCAATACACTTTTTCTTGCAGAGTTTAAAATCTGCTTATTCAATGAGTCTGGTGGCATGGATTGCTTGTGAAATAATATTATTTTTTTTAGGTACAGTTAATGGAAAAGCTTGTTATACTGATTATATTAGTTTTATTTGTACAGCAGTACTGAATTCTTCACATTGTTGGAGTGTTACAGTGGCCTTTTAGACACTGTTATTGTGGGTAGACATATTGATAAATCAAAAGTATGTTTATTAAACAGCGATTTACTTTGTATTTGCATGTCTGACCATAAATGAAGTGCTGCATCACTTTTAAGTTCATGAAATAATGCATGCAAAAACCCTTGGATTAATGTTCATAAATACATACACTCATTGTATATGTTTAGGCATTTATGTATATGCTTACTCAAATCTACCTGTCAGCACCTATCCCCTCTCTTCTAGCATGTGTATCCAACTGCCTCTCAAGTATATCCTCCTGGATGTCCACCCACCACCTCAAACTAAGCATGTCTAAGACCGAACTCCTACTCTTCCCACCATCGTCTACGGCTTCAACTCCTCACATTTCTCTCACTGTCATCAATGCCATCTTCACTCCCACTTCCCAGGTCTGTTGTCTTGGGGTTCTAAGGGATCTTGCCCTCCTTTTAATCCCTCACATACAGTCCCTGACAAAATCCTGCCTTACACAAGACACAACTAAGATTCTAATACACTTATCATTTCTCGTCTTCACTACTGCAACTCGCTTCTTGCTGGCCTGCCCACCACCGACTATCTCCACTTCAATCCATAATGAACGCCTCTGCTAGACTCATCTACGGTACATAATGTTCAGTGTCGGCATCCCCTCTCTGTCAATTACTCCAATGGCTTCCCGTAGCCTCCAGAATACAATTTATAATCATGACCTTAATTTTCAAAGCCCTCAACAACGAGCACCCCCTTATATCTCTGCTCTCATCTCCAAATACTTCCCCACCGGCCCTTCTTTGTACTGCTAATGACCTTCTTCTTTCCGCCACTCTTGCCACCTCCTCTCACTCCCGCCTTCAGCACTTTTCTCGTGCTGCCCCTATTCTCTTGAACTCCTTGCCTCGCTCCACCAGACTATCTCCCTGCCCTGATAATAATAATGTTTCTATAACTTCTTCTTTTTACCTGTTATGCTAATTGGAAAATAGTGCTTGTGTAATATACAGATATTCAGTCTCAATATAGATTATGTTCCTATTCTGAAAATTATAAACTTTCCAAACTGTGTTCTCAACTCATAGGAATACATGCTTTACAGCTCCACTGGATTAGGAGTATTTTATTGTAGAGGCTTTATAGCCTTCCCATTTTGGCCTTGATAAGTAAGTAGATTGATTTTTAAAAAATTATCAAAAATGTACTCTTTTACAATAATTGTTAACATATTTTACTACCTGGTCAGATAGAGTAATTACCTCCCTAAAAAAAGCAATCAAAATATTAGCATACAAAAAGACAAGTAATATTAAGTGTATTACATATAAAAGAAGATCTTAAAGAGACATGGGATGCATTATTGTTGCATCTATTATTATGTTTTCATGCAAAAGACAACTTTGGTAATGTTTAAAGCATGCTCTTTTAAATGCATTACAAAATGTGTTCCATGTCTCTTTAAGTGCTGGCCTCTGTAGTGTTTGTCTGTGCACATCTATATTTCATAAAATCTTCAACCTTTATTTTTGTCTTGCCTATCTTTATGTAATCCCTTGCAGATAGCTAGCTATATTATTTATTGGACCATATGTATTTCTGTATCCAGAGGTATTGCAGTATTTGACATTTCTACTTTTACATATGAATTGTGTCTTTTCCCACATATTTTTTATATTTAGTACATTTTATGCATTATCTTGAAAGTAACTATGGTTACAATAGCACTGTAGTCAATGTTGTTTATACAATTTTTTTAATAACTAATCCTGTTATTGGGCAAAATATTCCTAGAAAGCAAAAATAACTAAACCATTAAATTTAATCTTTCTATGATTACACTTTAATATGGCATTCCATTTTATTTTCTGAGCTGTTACTTTCTGAGGAGAGTGTTTCCTTGTACTCTAGTGAGTTTTACATTAGTCCAGTTCTAGCTTCCATTGGCAGTTTTAGCTGTCACATTCCCATTGTTCAGATATAATGTTTGGTGCATTCAGAGTAGACTGATTTTGTGCAAGTAGACTGGTTTCTAGTTATCATAACATAATGTATTTCAGTTTGTTCAACAACAAATAACAATTGTGTTCCTCCACCTTAAAAGAACAAAGGAAATACAGATAGAGAATGACTGGGGCGGGAGACTGGAGTTGAATGCTGGTGCACGAGAGAGAGGGGGATACAGGATCTGCTGGGGGAACGGATTCTGATATGATATAAGCAAAAGATATGTGCTACGCTCTCTAGCTGTCAGGAGAGAGACACTCAGGAGCCTCCTATTCATGATATCTTATATGAGTCATGTATATCATCTTATTCTATCTCTTCACTACTTGCTGCAATGAGATGGACACATAAGACATATCTTCATACTTCTCCCCTCCTTTTCATAATATCTTATATAAATTACGTAGAAGGGCAATAATATAGATATGGGAAAATCCACACTGTGATGTAATACCAGCCAGTAAGTTGAAGAGTGGGTGAATAAGAAAAAATGTCCTAATGTAATGTAATGTACTGGTAAAAAGAAATGTGTTGTACGCCTGACCTTTACAAATTAAAACACATTTGTACAATCTGTGACAAACAGTCAAAATGAAGAAGACTTAAACATTATAATTTCTATAGATCCTACTTTTATTTATCCAAGGTAAAGTAAGCACATGGGGTGTTTATACATAAGGAGATGCTAGAAATGGCATATGATACATATAACCTGTAAAAAAAATCTGCTGAATAAAATCTGAGTGTTCCTGAACATGTGTTGATATGCATGAAAATCAGTACTCTAGTGCAAAATATAAATGTAAATATTTTGTCGTTAAAGAAAGGATAAAATCATAAGAATGTTACATTGTAGAGAGAGTCAGATGTATTGGATTAAAATAATAAAGCACACACTCTGTGTAATCATGATAACTTTAATTTTGCATGGAAGCTGGCTGGCTAGGTAAACAGGGGTGGGTTAAAGAGACTGGATGCGCCCACTGGAGGACCACTGCAGAAGAAGGACACTTGTCCTTGAAGACTCTGTTTATGAGCACATAAAGCCATTTCTGTTTCTTATACCACATTCTTAGAGCTGGATCGTAAGGAGTTGTTTTTGTAGATATAAGTGGAGTGAGGGCTGGCGAAGAGAACAGGCAGAAGTCTAGAGCCATTGTCTGACCATTGGATAAGGTTGAAATTAACACAATTTCCATTAAAATTTTACTGACCCAGAAGCAGGCTCATCGCGCCACTGTTTCTATAGAAATGTAAACGTTGCTCTCCCAAACACAACTTCCACCAATGTATCATGCAGGGGTGTAGGAGCCAGAATAATTCTGGGGGGGGGGGGTGGGGGGGGGGATACAGCTCATTGTATATAATACAATTGCTTATATATGCATATATACAAAGATTAAAAAATTCTGGGGGGGGGGGGATTTGCCCCCCTCCCCCCCCCAGTTCCTACACCCATGGTATAATGGATCCATCCAGGGTCTTGCGCAGGAATCAACATTTTTAAAACAATAGTTGTATGATTTCCCCTGATTAATTATTCACTTAGACAGGTTCATAGTTTTAAAACATATATACATTTTTGTATTGCGCAGTGGTCATTTAACAACTTTTAAACTACTTAGCAATGCTCACAAAGATAAAAAACAGCACCTGCTTCCAAATAGGATCTTTAAAAATATTGACATGAGCGGAATAGGACCCTACACTAGCTCCAGGGTACAATCAGGAGGTCTCAAGCCCCTGTTATAAGTATAATGAGACACATAAGAGCTACCAGTTCTATATTTATTATATCACTCTAAACTCAAGCAAGAGGATGAATCCAATCCATTAAGAGCTACTGTGGCAGACATCTGTTGGCAAATGTGTATTCTCAAGCTAAAATAAGAAAATCTGCACTCAAGACAAAAAAAAAAAATAGAAAAAAAAACAAGTACTTTATATTTCTTAATTGTATGTTAGGCTCTTCCTGTCTACTCCCTCCCTTGTGTGTCTTTTCCCCACTGTGTTTATACCCTCTCTCCCTTCCCCCGTCTCTTGCCCCATTCCCCTGTGTCTCTTTCCCCCCCTGTCCCCTCCCCCCCTCATGTCTCTCCCCCTCTCTCTCCTGTGTCTGTTACCCCCTCCCCTGTGTCTGTCCCCCTCCTTTCCCTCCCCTGTGTCTCATTCCCCCCTCTCCCTCCCCTGTGTCTCTTCCCCCCTTCCTTGTGTCTCTTCCCCCCATTTCCGTCCCCTGTGTCTTTCCCTCCTCCTCTGTGTCTCTTCCCCCTCCTCTCCCTCCCCTGTGTCTCGTTCCTTGTGTCTCTTCCCCCATTTCCCTCCCCTGTGTCTTTCCCCCCTCCTCTGTGTCTCTTCCCCTCTCCTCTCCCTCCCCTGTGTCTCTTCCCTCTCCTCTCACTCCCCTGTGTCTCTCCCTCCTCCTCTCCCTCCTCTGTGTCTCTTCCCCTCTCCTCTCCCTCCACTGTGTCTCTTCCCTCTCCTCTCACTCCCCTGTGTCTCTCCCTCCTCCTCTCCCTCCCCTGTGTCTCTCCCCCTCCTCTCCCACCCCTGTGTGTCTCCCAGTCCCCTGTGTCTCTTCACCCTCCTCTTTGTCTCTTCCCCCCTCCTCTCTCTCCCCTGTGTCTCTTCCCCCTCCTCTCACTCCCCTGTGTCTCTCCCCCCTCCTCTACCTCCCCTGTGTCTCTCCCCCCTCCTCTGTGTCTTCCCCCTTTCCCTCCCCTGTGTCTCATTCCCCCCTCTCCCTCCCCTGTGTCTCTTCCCCCCTTCCTTGTGTCTCTTCCCCCCATTTCCGTCCCCTGTGTCTTTCCCTCCTCCTCTGTGTCTCTTCCCCCTCCTCTCCCTCCCCTGTGTCTCGTTCCTTGTGTCTCTTCCCCCATTTCCCTCCCCTGTGTCTTTCCCCCCTCCTCTGTGTCTCTTCCCCTCTCCTCTCCCTCCCCTGTGTCTCTTCCCTCTCCTCTCACTCCCCTGTGTCTCTCCCTCCTCCTCTCCCTCCTCTGTGTCTCTTCCCCTCTCCTCTCCCTCCACTGTGTCTCTTCCCTCTCCTCTCACTCCCCTGTGTCTCTCCCTCCTCCTCTCCCTCCCCTGTGTCTCTCCCCCTCCTCTCCCACCCCTGTGTGTCTCCCAGTCCCCTGTGTCTCTTCACCCTCCTCTTTGTCTCTTCCCCCCTCCTCTCTCTCCCCTGTGTCTCTTCCCCCTCCTCTCACTCCCCTGTGTCTCTCCCCCCTCCTCTACCTCCCCTGTGTCTCTCCCCCCTCCTCTGTGTCTTCCCCCTCTCCCTCCCCTGTGTGTCTCCCCCTCCCCCCCTTGTGTCTCTCCCCCCACCTCCCCTGTGTCTCTTCCCCATCCTCTCACTCCTCTGTGTCTCCCCCCTCCTTCCCTGTGTGTCTCCCCCCTCCTCTATGTCTTCCTCCCTTCTGTTACCCGGCTCATGCACGCCCCCCACCGTGCAATGCGCACGTCCGCCCCCGCTGGGCAATGCGCACGTGCAGCTTATGCCGCGCAATGCGCATGCGCGGGAGTTGCGCGAATCGTAGTTGTCAAACTGCAATTTGTCGCAAGTGTGACAACGAATCACAGTTTGACAACAATTATATGTGAGATGTATTAACGGTAAAAGAGGGGTCAGTTACATCAGACCCATTAAGATGGACCTGTTAGATGATTTAAAAGATCTCTTTACTTCAGATTAACATTAAAAATGATCCTTTGCTAAAGAGGCCCATTGGCAAGTCTTTGCCAAGCCAACTGGGAAGAGTAATATATTTAACAAGTGACAAAAAAAAAAGTAGTTTGTCTCTCTTTCTTAACATGTTATCAAAGTTCTGAGTCTAATGATTAGCCCAGTGTGTTTTGTCCATAGACATTAGTGGGCTAAAGGGTAGTCAGTTCCAGATAAATCAAATTGTCTAAGGTCTGTTAAAATAATGGTTAATTGGCCATCTGTTAATATGTGGTGTTAGGAGGCGCTGTGAGGCTGCTGAGATCAAAAGTAGCATGCACAATTGGACCGGGAGTTCAAATATGGGATATGTGCTGCGGAATATACAGATGAAAATATAGTCCCATATTCAATAACCCTGCTCTGTCAAGGGGTCTAAATAGGGTACCATTCAAAAATTGGTATGTGAGAGGTCTGACGTGTGTTTTACAATTGTTGGATGAAAACAGGCACATTAACAAGTGTCGGGATTAACCATCGATGTTTAAGATCAAACAAAGTGGCCTTCTTCCATTCCTCGTAGCCTCAGGAACTTTTTCTTTGTAAAGAAAGAAACAGGACATCCAGAGACTCAGTGATGCAACAATACATGCAAAATTGGGGAATAGTACTAAGAATGGAGATCGCAGGAGAGCAGTTCCAAAATGTTTGGCATATGCCTTGATAATGATTAATATAATACAATAATGTAATGTCATTAAGAATAGCACTTATATGTCTTGTAATTATTACATTGTATATCTACCGAATTGGAACATATGCACAATGTAATTCCTCTGTGTTATCATTATTATTACTTTATTTATGCGCTGCAAGCATTTTCTATAACCCCATTTACACATGGATGATAGAGTAGGTACAAAAAATACAATGAAAGAACACTGTATAAGGTATAGAGAAATATAAAGACAATACAATGCAAAAAAAACAATAAATTGTTTGGTGCAACAGAGTGTTTATAATCTAGCAGTCCAAAGGTGTCATGGATCCACAAGGGATTTGTATATATGTTGTGGGACTGCTCATTAGCTCAGGTTTTTAATATGATACACAACATTATAGACATAGGGATTATCCTGGCCCCTGCGTGGGCTTTACTGTATTATTACTATTTCTCTCTCCACAAACATTGTAAAACTATAATCACCCACATATTTTTTGACCTCACAAATTTTATGACCTAATAAAAACATGTCAGTGTGAATCTGAGCTACCTAATGTAATAATAAATGTGGATAATATCAGTAGAGCACCTGCTAAATGCCCACTGGATAAATGTTCACGTTCAATGTTCAATCTATGCATTCTGATTGGTTAGACTTTTAGCCAATCAGAAATGGAGGGGGAACAAATCAACCTTGATTCTGAATATTTTTTTCAAATATTATTTCTGTGTAATATCGATCACGGGACTAAAGGGGTTAATACATATTATGAAACCCACATGGACAAAAACAGATGACTAGAGTCTAGTGCATTTTATAGATTGCTAGAGTGCTTGATTGTGAGCACGATCGGAAAATATTTTTACTAAGAGACACTAAAATTGAGGATGCTGTTACAGACTATTTCCACCTTAAAAAAACACTTTTTGGGGTTTATAAAAACATTTACCGATCATAACATTTAGTTATTCAAAAGATTAGATAGAGATATTTGACCACAGTGATCCTTTAATACAGGTGGTGAAGTAGAGCCCATGGGAATATCGGCATCACACAAGCTGTAATCAGCGGAATAGGCATTTAATAATTAGGTGCTCAAAATATAAAATTGGAGACTGAAATATATAGAAACTCATTATAAATCTTAACACATTATGCAACAAATTTGCACACATTGCCTCATATTTAGATCACGTTTTTCATAGATAGGCATAAACAAAATGCCCTTAAGATAACACAAACAAATCACTTTATTTTGGGTAGCAAACCTGACTGTAGGTTTAGCGCAAAAACTATGTCACCAAACAGCCACATTTTATCCCTTCCAAACGGGCTACAGAGGGTTACCCTGGCATTACCCGATGCATGTAGTGAATGCATTCCAATACAATAATAATCTATACGGTTCAGTCTCACTTTGAAACCCAACAAAATAATAGAAAGACTCAAGACTTCCTCTCCAAACTCAATTTACCAAAACTAGACATCACGATATCCAAACCTTCAATAATCAAAACCTTAAAACTCTATGTACACACTAGAAATTCGGCAATCAAAGCTGCACAAAGCCATATGTCCTGCCAGCTCCATAGGCTTTTATTACTTATAGTTTCAGGAACTTCTATTTCCTCTTCTCATCACCCAAGTTAGGAATATAATAAGAGACATCCACATAAACCAAAAAATGCTGACTGTACAAAATCATTCCAAAACCCGTAAAGACCCTACACAATGTCAAAGCTACGTCCCAATTTCTCTCAACAACTGTGACTTTAAACTATATGCTAAGGTGTTGGCAGACACGCTTGCCCCATTTCTTCGTGCCTAGTCCACCATTATCAGTTAGTCTTCATACCATGAAGAGAAACTCCAGATAACACAAGCAATATTATTTAACCTCCTAGACATAGCAACACACATAGGCCTATCACGATGGCTTGGGGTTGGACGATGGACTGGGGATTTATGATAGAAACCCGAAAATAGTTTTGTATTCAAGGAGAGGTTCTGTAAAGCATCATTTCCATCTACTAAAAGCGCCAAAGCCAACAGTCCAATGCCTTGGCTCCCAATATAATCTTTTCAACATGACCAGAAGCACAAGACAGGGCTGCCTCCTTCTGACTCAGAGTATAGATCTCCTATACTCAGCACCTATAAGAAATCACATATTACAACAGGAATCATAAAGACTAGTACAGGTTAGAAATAAGTCTCTTTGGGGACAATATTCTTGTTACTATTTCAAACCCTCTTACTAGTAGTCCCTACATGGTTGCCATCCTGGACCAAAAATGAAGCACTAAACAATTTTTTTCAAAAGTTTAATTAATTCTACATCCTACCTACACCAATGAAGACAGCAGACACATCTGTAGTATAGTGGGCTGTTATCTACGGAGAGACTGTGTATCAAATATTTATAGTGAATGCTGTAGGATCATAGGTGTAGGAACAGGGGGGGGGGGGGGCAAATCCCCCGAGATTTTTCTATGTTTGTATGTACAGTATGTATAAGCTATTTTATGGTCTGTGTATACAATGAGTTGTAGCCCCCCAGAATTATTCTGGCTCCTACACACCTGTGTAGGATGATGCCATACATATAGCAGAATAACAAACCACTCGACATTAAAACAGACTGGAAATGCTTCCACTGGAGGAGATTAAAAAAGAAAAGTAATCATGAAAAGAAAAAGAAACCATGGTTACAGGATACAGAGACTGTATGACTAAATGCTTGTGTCTGTTTGCTACTGTCTGTGCCGGCCATCTGGAATGTACATGTCTACCAATGACATTGTTTGAAACATTATTGGAAGCCATTTGGATATGAAGCTATCATGTTGATATTACAGTATATGAATGCCTTTTTTAAATCTTTTTTTACACATCAGTTGACAGATTTTCATATAATGCTTATATTAAATATGTTGGGTGTTATTAGGATAGATATGTAGGGTTGGAAAAATAGTATTTTTGAAGGTGGGAAATGGAAAGAGTTGGGAACAAGGTAACCATGAGCTTTTTAATATGGATGGCACTTAATATTTTTTGTTGCTGCAACTAATATATCCTATCATTTAATTTTGGAAATAACTGTATTTCTTGGAATTCTGATCAGGAAATAGGTGTTTTAACTTATTTTAAGCGTTCAAATGTGATCACAAATGTACTATTTATTTACTGTACTACTGTACGGTGGAGGGCTTCTATCACTCTTTTGCCCACCATAAATTTGATTGTTGTTGAATTGGCATTGGATTAAAGAGCTGTCTCAGTTCAACAGGTGCACTTTCTTTTTCTACACTCAGCAGGAAACGCATGGGATGAAGGGAAAAGTGAGCACTCCACAATCTAGTTCCAGTCTGTGATCTGCAGTATTTCATTTTTAAGCCCCAAAAATATTTTATAGTTTTCAAGCTCACAGGGAAGCTCCGTTAGGCGGCTGCCTAGTTTGCCTAATGGGTAATCCAGCCATGACCATACTGTAACTGTTAACTATTTTCCTCTCTTTTCTCTCTGCCTCTCTTCCTTCTCTTCATTAACACAATTTCTCCCTATTCTCCTTTCTTCTCTACTACCCTATTTGTCCCATTCATCCTTCCATCTGCCCCTCTTTCCACTTCTAGGTTTTATCTCACTTCCACTTTACACTGTATCCACATTTGTTTTCTTCAAGCCTTGATCCAGGGTGGTATAACTGTTAAACTGTGACACGAAATATTAGCAGAGTCGGGAACATTATTATCTTCTGAATCAATAGCCTTTAGAATTATTAAATAAAAAGGTTTACAAAAGTATATGATTTGTGCTATGATTATTTTATTCTTATATAATTAAATTGAAGTATAATGGAATGAAATGGTCATTGGATAGTTTAACAGATACCTTATACTTGGTAAAGTTTTAGGTATTGAAATTAAAAATGAGTTTAATAAAAAAACAAGCATATGATAGAAATGTTTAATTAACTATAATGAGAATGAGTGTCTTACAACAACAAATACCAGCATGTAATGTTTGTTTAAGTGACAAACCAGAGATAAATAATTGATGAAGAAGCACAAAGTGAATGAGATTTTTTTAACTGACAAATAATCCCATGTCCATGTGTTTAACTAAGAAATGACATTCCAAACCAAGTCTTGCAAGTTGATACTTCTAGAATTGCAACAAGTGATGTCATAATGCTCCTTGGGTGGGACTTCTATTATGACATCAGGTAGCTGAGGAGTATATAAGTAGCAGGTCTGTGGCTAAACACTTCAGATCCATTGATGAGCTCCTAGAGGGAGCCCAAAGCAGCTACAGCCCCCTGCTCACCCTGATGCATTCAGCTTTCTGGCCAAATTAGATGCATTGGATCCTCAGCTTCAACATTACATGCGAGTTATAGCATAGCAGAGAACAATATGTAATTGCAGCACACACACCATGCTTGGCTATTTAAT
Organism: Discoglossus pictus; assembly: GCA_027410445.1. Classification (NCBI taxonomy): domain Eukaryota; kingdom Metazoa; phylum Chordata; class Amphibia; order Anura; family Alytidae; genus Discoglossus; species Discoglossus pictus. The sequence continues at coordinate 382,298,417 of CM050166.1, read as the reverse complement.
ATTACATGACGTAAGCTATTTATCATATGTACTTCTTGCATGACATTTTCATAGTATAATTTAAAAGGAGAATTTCATTTGGCTTCTCAGTGCAAATATTCATAGAATCAATTACAAACTGAAAGGTTATCTGACAGTAATTGAAACACCTTGTATACATACTCAACACTTCAGAAAGGCTTTGCAACCTTTAATAATTAAAGAGCCAGTGTATGTCAATCTTTAAGAGATCAAATAGTGCCAGTATATATGTATGAGACCACGTGTTGCTGCTTTATAAAAAGCAAACAGAAGAGCTCATAGAGACAAGTAACTGAACTGATATATTGCATTGTATACGTTGCTTGTTAAACTGGCATCAATGCAAAGCTACACTGAAGACAATCTAACATCTGCCATCCAAATGGCCCAACACACCAATAGTTGATAATAATATTGGTTGTTATCTGGCCAATAGTTGGTCTCATTATTGATTGCTGCCTAGCCATATGTTGATCTATACTGAGCTGCAATTGGCTCTAGAAACATTGCAGACACTTGCTGTAACACAAATCACACACATTCCCTACATATCAGAAGTGTAAAAATTAATAATTTACTCAGATCTGTCCTGAAGCATTTTGATGGGATATTATCAATAGGACACAATGGAAATTATGAGATCTAGGAAATGTATAATATATATGTCTTGTATACAGCCATTAAGATCTATTTACTGTTTACAAGCAGTATACAGACACCCTCCTTTGTGGGGGCTACAGTACTGCTGTTTTTTTTTCCAATGTATTTTTCTATTGTCCCCTGGGGGTCCGAGGCCCCCTGTACCCCTCAGGCCCTGTACACGCTCCACCTCCCCCATAGTTTCTTTACTTTACCAGCAATCTGGTGGGAATTTATTGGTGATTCAGTGGTGAAGTGCAATCCCTCCCCTGCAGTGCATCTTGCTAGGGCAGGGAATCACGAATTATGGTATGAATGTCCAGTAATCTAGTAATTTAGTAATTATTATCTATATATATATATTACTACATGGGGAATAAACGCGAAGGAAACATATATAAAGCATCCAAGAGAGAAAAGCATTTGAAATAAAGATGATCACATTCTTCAACACTAAAAACACAGGACTTAATATAGACTTGGGCTTTCTAACACATTATCAGAATTTCATGTGATTTTTTCCCTCTTATACCATAACAGACTTAGCTCTCTTAGTGAGGTGTTTGTCCCACAGGAAAGATATCACTGTGGACTACAGTGCTCTGCTTTTTTCATGTATACTGTATATTGATGTACTGTATATGTGTATATAATATGTGTATATATGTTTCCTTTGCTATGTTGTGTTTATTCCCCATATATGTATTTACCTGATGACGTCAGATGCTGTTTCCACTCTATCTGCATCTGCTGTTATTATTCAAACTGAGGGTTCCATCTCATGTAGTATTGCTTGAGACTTGATAAAGAGAGGTTAAGCCTCTTGAAAAGCTCGTCATTATAAATAAGATGTTTGTCCAATACAAAAGGTATCAAATTATATTGCAATACTCATTATTAATCTATATATATATATAGATTAATAATTACTAAATTACTATATATATGTATATATTATAGTAAAATGTATCATTAATGTAACACATTATAACATTATGTTATTATAATAACATGCTGTGTGTAGATGTACTGTGTTAACTGGTACAGGGGGAGGCAAAAATATGTTTCTGCACCAGGGCTCTCTATTCACTAGCTCCACCACTTTTTTCTAGAACAGAGGCCTAGAACGTTTTAAAATGTAACGATTCTTGCAAGACCATATTTACAGTATGCTCTTTTGAAGAACTTCACTTTGTAATTAGGAAATAATAAATAACTATATATATATATATATATATATATATATATATATATATATAAAGTTAACTTACTACTATTATATACAGTTAATCTTTGTTAAGAGATGCCATAATATTTCTCTGTTTCTCCAAGCATTTTGATGCTTAACTTAAAACATGGGATGAGTGGAAAATCCAATTAGTCTATAAGGCTGGTAAATAAGCCCAATTAGGCAGCTCAAACAAAGCAATTGATGCCCAAAGTAAATAACATTGTTTTCACAGTTTCCCAAATCTAGTTCTTTAAAAGAGTATACTGTAAACATGGGACTTCAAGATCAAAACAGAAATATTTTTAAGAAAAAAAAAACAAACAAACAACAGTTCTCCACAGAGAGAGAAGTTCAGTATGTTTTATACTTGAACGTGCCTACATTGCTTTTCTGAATAAAGCAAAGTGACACAAAATGTCACAGCAGCAATCTGACTGGCTAAAAAAAACAGGAAAAGACTAGTGGATGTTCTAGTCTTCAGATGTTAAGTGGTTTTCTGAAAGCCCACCTTGTCAGAGAAGCATGTCACCTACCTACTTAACTCCAAAACCAATAAGGTTCCTATTCTCTCGATCTAATTACGTGTTCCTCACTAAGGGCCTCATTCAATTGCAATTTGGCCAATTGAATAGGGCTCTAAATAAGCACATAGCATATTATTTTTAAAGAAGTTTTTAGTTAGTGAAAACCTTGCTTTTGGATAGATGCTTACTAACTAAAAACTTATTTTAAAAAAATATGTTATGTGCTTTTTTAGAGACCTATTCAATTGGCCAAGTTGCAATTGAATGAGGGCCTAAATGTCTTTACCACCAAATTAACTCTTAGATTGTAAGCTCATATGATAGCAGGAATATCATATCATCGTGTTCCTCCTGTACCAATGAATATCAATGTGTAAAATGTGCTGTATCCTCTAATTTACACTGTCTTCTAATGTATGTAAATATTTTATCCAAGTGTCCATTGTACTCTTCCCATACAGCTATGTATTTAGAAATGTGTAGTCTCTTATTTACACTCCTTTATGTATGTACCAATTGTATCCATGTTTATTTACTGTAGAGCTACAGAAATTGCTGTCACTACAAATAATATTAACAGGGGGATGCAACTGTAATGGAATGAGATATCACAAGAGAAACGTTTTGTAATAACAATTAACTCTAGAGCAGGAGGTCCTCAACCTTTTATAATTAAAGAGACAATGTACATCACTGCCAAGGTCAAGAGATCAAAGCAGAGCCAGTATGGGATAGTTTGTTGCTGATTTATAAAAAGGAACCAGAAGAGCTCACAAGAAACGGTTTCACCTATAAAAATAACAGAATTTGCCTACTTTGCTTTGTATTGCTCACAGAAGCAAAATAATACTACTCCATAGCAGCAATCTGATTGGCTGAAAACATTAGACAGAATCACTGTGCTTTTCTTCTGGCCATATGTGGACCTATACTCAGCCATGTGTGGCTCCTGCTCTACAGCTAATCATATATTTACTAAATACCAAAACTACATTATGTGATGATTGACGCACAACTGTCCTGATGTTTTTTGATGGAATTTGGATAAAAGGGTACAAATGAAGTTATGGGATTACAAGAGGAAACCATTTTAGGTTGTAAACTCTCACAAGAGCAGGATACTCATCTACTCTGTATGGATGTATATGTACAAATGTGCTGTTGTATATTATTTTTACTGTGTTCAAATGTATGACAACATGTATTAATTGTACCTTAGGTCTAAGAAATAATTACACAATTACTGAGATGTCTCAGATATATACTTTAGTGCAGGGGGCTGCAAACTTTATAATTAAAGTACCACTTCAGTCTCATATTTACAATATGGCCATTTTTTCAGTTCATCTACTTTATTTGACTGCGAATGCAGAGAAGCATCCAGTCCTAAGCAGTTGTGCTTTCAATAGGACTAGCTGAAAATAAATCACTCTACAAGGATGCTTCTTGTTGGGAAATATGCTCAACCATGCAGCTCAAACAGTAACTGGTGCCCACAGTAAATAATAATTGCAATATATCTATTGATATATCAATATATATATATATATATATATATATATATATATATATATATATATATATATATAATTTCTAAAACAGTTTTCCCAATTATTATATATATATATATATATATATATATATATATAATATATATATATATATATATAATTTGTAGCTGCTTTGTAAGAAAGAAAATAAATAAATAAGATCTCACAGAGAAATCCTACATATAAAATTATTACATTTGCCTACATTGCTTTTGATTGGCCAAGGAAGCAAACTGACACTAATTCTGAGGGGTAATTTGGATATAGTCTTGAGCAGAGTTCTACAATTTTTTGCAATTAAAGAGCCAGTACAGATTAATCTTCAGAGCATCTCTACATTTGGAGCAAAAAAAAAAACACCAAATACCAAAAGCAGACTAGATGATGAATCACCCAAAAGTGCCCTGGATTTTGATGACCTTTCATCAATAGGACACAATGAAAACCATGGGATTACAAGAGGAATGGATGGTACACCGTAACTGAGACATCTCAGATATATTCTAGAGCAGGGGTCTGAAACATTTTATAATTAAAGTACCCAATATTTACAATATGCTCCCTTTGAAGAACAGCTCTTATTGATAAAATATATAAAAAAAATAAAAACAGCTAATAATAACTATTAAATGCAATTATTCGGTAGTGGGAGCTGCATCTACAAATGATCCTGAATGCAGAAAAAATATTCAGTTAAAACATGTCAGTCCTATTTGCCAGTACTTTCAATAGGACTAGTGGGGAACAATCAGCTGATAAAGCTGCTGCCCGATAGGAAACCAGCTCAATCATGCAACTCAAACAAAGCAATTAATGCCAACACTAAAGAATAATTGCATATATTGGTTAGCAAACGAAAGACATTATCTATTGTCTCATTTTTTTTCCTAAAATGTTTTGCCTATTAAAAATCTATCTCTTCCAAAGAGCATATGTGTATTTGTAGCCTTCTTCTACATATACAGCCTTATTAAATTGCGATTGGGCAAATTTAAAAGGGCTCTCTTTAAGCACATAGCATATTTTTTTTACAGAAGTTTTTAGTTAGTGAACTTCTATCCAAAAGCAAGGTCTTCACTAACTAAAAACTTCTGTAAAAAAAAATATATGCTATGTGCATTGATATTTGAATCGCAATTTAATAAGGCTGATTTAATAAGGCTGATAGTATATTAGAGATCATTTGTTGCTTCTTTGTATCAAAAGCAAAAAGAAGAGCTCCAAGAGAGAAGATCAATATGTACAATAATTGAATTTGCCTACTTTGCTTTTTTATTGCTCAAACAACAAAATGACACCAATTCACAGCAGCAATCTGATTGGTTCAAATGCCCCTGCTGGTTGTTCTCTCGCCATATGCTGATCTCTTTCTACTGAGTCACATTTGACTTTAGAGCTATAGATTACAGACCCCTGATCTAGAGGGGATCATGCAGATTTGTCACATGCCTTCATTATATTTACCCACAACTGTTCTGTTGTATTTTGAAATAATTCCAAGAACTGAACACAACAGAAAGCTGATCATGAAATTATAAACTTAATGATTAATAGCCAGTGGTTCCCAAACCTCTCCTCAGTGCTCCCCAGATAGGTTGGGATTTTAATGTAACAGTGTGAACACAGGTGAGGCAATTGGTATTCAACCCACAATGGAGCCTCTAATTTCCTCACCTGCGTTCATACTGTTACATTAAAATCCTGACCTGTCTGGGAAGCCCTTAGGAAAGGTTTGGGAACCACTGATTTATACTAGAACAAAGAAATCTTTGACATAATAGAGATCGGCAACATTTTCCTATTTAAATAAATAAATAAATAATGTCAATATAAGAGCAAGTGATCAAATAGACTCAATATATAAGAAATACATTTTGTGTGAAGGCAAAGAGATCATATAGATAAGTTCAACTTGTAAAAGTAACGAAACTTATCACCGCTCCTCTCCGATTGGCTTAAAATATCAATAGACCATATTGTTCTGGCCGCATGTTAATGTATACTGAGCCACATTTGGGTCTATAGCTACTGGTTGCCAACCCCATGATCAGACATATGTGCCAGATATGAGAAATATACTAAGTGATGAGTAAATCAGAGCTGTTCTGTTGTGTTTTCTCGGAAAATTTCAATGGAATTGACGGGATTACAAAAGAATGAATGTACTGTATACCATGTTATTGTGTAAACACTCACAAGAGAAGGGTCCCATCTCTTCCTGTACCAATGTATATGTACAAATATGATGACTTACCTTACTGTTACTGTCTTCAGTTATGTATAATCTCTCCCTGTACCAATGTATATGTACAATATGATGACTTACCTTACTGTTACTGTGTTCAGTTATGTGAAATCTCTTCCTGTACCAATGTATATTTACAAATATGATGACTTACCTTACTGTTACTGTCTTCAGTTATGTGTAATCTCTTCCTGTACCAATGTATGTGTACAATATGATGACTTACCTTACTGTTACTGTGTTCAGTTATGTGTAATCTCTTCCTGTACCAATGTTTATGTACAATATGATGACTTACCTTACTGTTACTGTGTTCAGTTATGTGTAATCTCTCCCTGTACCAATGTATATGTACAAATATGATGACTTACCTTACTGTTACTGTGTTCAGTTATGTGAAATATCTTCCTGTACCAATGTATATTTACAAATATAATGACTTACCTTACTGCTACTGTGTTCAGTTATGTGTAATCTCTCCCTGTACCAATGTTTATGTACAAATATGATGACTTACCTTACTGTTACTGTCTTCAGTTATGTGTAATCTCTTCCTGTACCAATGTTTATGTACAAATATGATGACTTACCTTACTGTTACTGTCTTCAGTTATGTGTAGTCTCTCCCTGTACCAATGTATATGTACAAATATGATAACTTACCTGACTGTTACTGTGTTCAGTTATGTTTAATCTCTTCCTGTACCAATGTATATGTACAAATATGATGACTTACCTGACTGTTACTGTGTTCAGTTATGTGTAATCTCTTCCTGTACCAATGTATATGTACAATATGATGACTTACCTTACTGTTACTGTCTTCAGTTATGTGAAATCTCTTCCTGTACCAATGTATATGTACAATTTAATGACTTACCTTACTGTTACTGTCTTCAGTTATGTGTAATCTCTTCCTGTACCAATGTATATGTACAGTAATGATGACTTACCTTACTGTTACTGTCTTCAGTTATGTGTAATCTCTTCCTGTACCAATGTATATGTACAATATGATGACTTACCTTACTGTTACTGTCTTCAGTTATGTGTAATCTCTTCCTGTACCAATGTATATGTACAATTTAATGACTTACCTTACTGTTACTGTGTTCAGTTATGTGAAATCTCTCCCTGTACCAATGTATATGTACAATATGATGACTTACCTTACTGTTACTGTCTTCAGTTATGTGTAATCTCTTCCTGTACCAATGTATATGTACAATTTAATGACTTACCTTACTGTTACTGTGTTCAGTTATGTGAAATCTCTTCCTGTACCAATGTATATGTACAAATATGATGACTTACCTTACTGTTACTGTGTTCAGTTATGTGAAATCTCTCCCTGTACCAATGTATATGTACAAATATGATGACTTACCTTACTGTTACTGTGTTTAGTTATGTGAAATCTCTTCCTGTACCAATGTATATTTACAAATATGATGACTTACCTTACTGCTACTGTGTTCAGTTATGTGTAGTCTCTCCCTGTACCAATGTATATGTACAAATATGATAACTTACCTGACTGTTACTGTGTTCAGTTATGTGTAATCTCTTCCTGTACCAATGTATATGTACAATATGATGACTTACCTTACTGTTACTGTCTTCAGTTATGTGAAATCTCTTCCTGTACCAATGTATATGTACAATTTAATGACTTACCTTACTGTTACTGTCTTCAGTTATGTGAAATATCTTCCTGTACCAATGTATATGTACAAATATGGCAACTTACCTTACTGTTACTGTCTTCAGTTATGTGTAATCTCTTCCTGTACCAATGTATATGTACAAATATGATGACTTACCTTTCTGTTACTGTCTTCAGTTATGTGAAATCTCTTCCTGTACCAATGTATATGTACAAATATGGTAACTTACCTTACTGTTACTGTCTTCAGTTATGTGTAATCTCTTCCTGTACCAATGTATATGTACAAATATGGCAACTTACCTTACTGTTACTGTGTTCAGTTATGTGTAATCTCTTCCTGTACCAATGTATATGTACAATATGATGACTTACCTGTGTACTGTGTACTGTGACTTACCTGTGTACTGTGTTCCGTTATTTGTAATCTCTTCCTGTACCAATGTATATATACAATATGATGACTTACCTTACTGTGTACTGTCTTCAGTTATGTGTAATCTCTTCCTGTACCAATGTATATGTACAAATATGGTAACTTACCTTACTGTTACTGTCTTCAGTTATGTGAAATCTCTTCCTGTACCAATGTATATGTACAAATATGGTAACTTACCTTACTGTTACTGTCTTCAGTTATGTGTAATCTCTTCCTGTACCAATGTATATGTACAAATATGGTAACTTACCTTACTGTTACTGTCTTCAGTTATGTGTAATCTCTTCCTGTACCAATGTATATGTACAATATGATGACTTACCTGTGTACTGTGTACTGTGACTTACCTGTGTACTGTGTTCAGTTATTTGTAATCTCTTCCTGTACCAATGTATATGTACAAATATGATGACTTACCTTACTGTGTACTGTCTTCAGTTATGTGTAATCTCTTCCTGTACTAATGCATATTTACAAATATGATGACTTACCTTACTGTTACTGTCTACAGTTATGTGTAATCTATTCCTGTACCAATGTATATGTACAAATATGATGACTTACCTTACTGTGTACTGTGTTCAGTTATGTGTAATCTATTCCTGTACCAATGTATATGTACAATATGATGACTTACCTTACTGTTACTGTGTTCAGTTATGTGTAATCTCTTCCTGTACCAATGTATATGTACAAATATGATGACTTACCTTACTGTTACTGTGTTCAGTTATGTGTAATCTCTTCCTGTACCAATGTTTATGTACAAATATGATGACTTACCTTACTGTTACAGTCTTCAGTTATGTGTAATCTCTTCCTGTACCAATGTATATGTACAAATATGATGACTTACCTTACTGTTACTGTCTTCAGTTATGTGTAATCTCTTCCTGTACCAATGTATATGTACAAATATGATGACTTACCTTACTGTTACTGTGTTCAGTTATGTGTAATCTCTTCCTGTACCAATTTATATGTACAATGTCATGACTTACCTTACTGTTACTGTGTTCAGTTATGTGTAATCTCTTCCTGTACCAATGTATATGTACAAATATGATGACTTACCTTACTGCTACTGTGTTCAGTTATGTGTAATCTCTTCCTGTACCAATGTATATGTACAATATGATGACTTACCTTACTGTTACTGTCTTCAGTTATGTGAAATCTCTTCCTGTACCAATGTATATGTACAAATATGATGACTTACCTTACTGTTACTGTCTTCAGTTATGTGAAATCTCTTCCTGTACCAATGTATATGTACAAATATGATGACTTACCTTACTGTTACTGTCTTCAGTTATGTGAAATCTCTTCCGGGACCAATGTATATGTACAAATATGATGATTTACCTTACTGTTACTGTCTTCAGTTATGTGTAATCTCTTCCTGTACCAATGTATATGTACAAATATGATGACTTACCTGACTGTTACTGTGTTCAGTTATGTGTAATCTCTTCCTGTACCAATGTATATGTACAATATGATGACTTACCTTACTGTTACTGTCTTCAGTTATGTGCAATCTCTTCCTGTACCAATGTATATGTACAAATATGATGACTTACCTTACTGTTACTGTCTTCAGTTATGTGTAATCTTTTCCTGTACCAATGTATATGTACAAATATGATGACTTACCTTACTGTTACTGTGTTCAGTTATGTGTAATCTCTTCCTGTACCAATGTATATGTACAATATGATGACTTACCTTACTGTGTACTGTCTTCAGTTATGTGTAATCTCTTCCTGTACCAATGTATATGTACAATATGATGACTTACCTTACTGTTACTGTGTTCAGTTATGTGTAATCTCTTCCTGTACCAATGTATATGTACAAATATGATGACTTACCTTACTGTTACTGTCTTCAGTTATGTGTAATCTCTTCCTCTACCAATGTTTATGTACAAATATGAGGACTTACCTTACTGTTACTGTGTTCAGTTATGTGTAATCTCTCCCTGTACCAATGTATATGTAAAATATGATGACTTACCTTACTGTGTACTGTCTTCAGTTATGTGTAATCTCTTCCTGTACTAATGCATATTTACAAATATGATGACTTACCTTACTGTTACTGTCTTCAATTATGTGTAATCTCTTCCTGTACCAATGTATATGTACAAATATGATGACTTACCTTACTGTTACTGTGTTCAGTTATGTGTAATCTCTTCCTGTACCTATGTTTATGTACAACTATGATGACTTACCTCACTGTTACTGTGTTCAGTTATGTGTAATCGCTTCCTGTACCAATGTATATGTACAATATGATGACTTACCTTACTGTTACTGTCTTCAGTTATGTGAAATCTCTTCCTGTACCAATGTATATGTACAAATATGATGACTTACCTTACTGTTACTGTCTTCAGTTATGTGTAATCTCTTCCTGTACCAATGTATATGTACAATATGATGACTTACCTTACTGTTACTGTGTTCAGTTATGTGAAATCTCTCCCTGTACCAATGTATATGTACAAATATGATGACTTACCTTACTGTTACTGTCTTTAGTTATGTGTAATCTCTTCCTCTACCAATGTATATGTACAAATGTGATGACTTACCTGACTGTTACTGTCTTCAGTTATGTGTAATCTCTTCCTGTACCAATGTATGTGTACAATATAATAACTTACCTTACTATTACTGTGTTCGGTTATGTGTAATCTCTTCCTGTACCAATGTTTATGTACAAATATGATGACTTACCTTACTGTTACTGTCTTCAGTTATGTGAAATCTCTTCCTGTACCAATGTATATGTACAAATATGATGACTTACCTTACTGTTACTGTCTTCAGTTATGTGTAATCTCTTCCTGTACCAATGTATATGTACAATATAATAACTTACCTTACTGTTACTGTCTTCAGTTATGTGTAATCTCTCCCTGTACCAATGTATATGTACAAATGTTATGACTTACCTGACTGTTACTGTCTTCAGTTATGTGTAATCTCTTCCTGTACCAATGCATATGTACAAATATGATGACTTACCTTACTGTGTACTGTGTTCAGCTACCGTATTGGTCTGAATTAAAGCTGCACCTTTTTTCCGATTTTTGATATTGCGTGTTACGGGTGCGGCTTATTTTCGAGACCGCAAAAAATCTTTGCCGATTTACGAACTTTGCTTGTTACGTGTGTGGCTTCTATTGGCGAACGCAAAATTACTGTCGATTTGCGCGATCGCGAGTTAAGGGTGCCGTTTTTTGTGCTTTAGACTGTGGTATGGAATAGCGATTTACGGTTTTAGTGATTCTAAACGTTCTGTAAAGCCTGTAACCTGCAAAAAAAGCTACAGTGCTAATTAGAAAGCCTGTTTCTTGCAATGGCTGATCACTTTGAGAGTCTTTTTCTCTCCAATTTTACGGGTGCGGCTTATATTGAAGTATTATCTTTTTTCTATTTTTTACCCTTGAACTTTACGGGTGCGGCTTATATGCGGGTGCGGCTTATATTCGGACCAATACGGTATGTGTAATCTCTTCCTCTACCAATGTATATGTACAAATGGGATGACTTACCTTACTGTTACTGTCTTCAGTTATGTGTAATCTCTTCCTGTACCAATGTATATGTAGAAATATGATGACTTACCTTACTGTTACTGTCTTCAGTTATGTGTAATCTCTTCCTGTACCAATGTATATGTACAATATGATGACTTACCTTACTGTTACTGTCTTCAGTTATGTGAAATCTCTTCCTGTACCAATGTATATGTACAATATGATGACTTACCTTACTGTTACTGTCTTCAGTTATGTGAAATCTCTCCCTGTACCAATGTATATGTACAAATATCAGGACTTACCTTACTGTTACTGTGTTCAGTTATGTGTAATCTCTTCCTGTACCAATGTATATGTACAATATGATGACTTACCTTACTGTTACTGTCTTCAGTTATGTGAAATCTCTTCCTGTACCAATGTATATGTACAAATATGATGACTTACCTTACTGTTACTGTCTTCAGTTATGTGAAATCTCTTCCTGTACCAATGTATATGTACAAATATGATGACTTACCTTACTGTTACTGTCTTCAGTTATGTGAAATCTCTTCCGGGACCAATGTATATGTACAAATATGATGATTTACCTTACTGTTACTGTCTTCAGTTATGTGTAATCTCTTCCTGTACCAATGTATATGTACAAATATGATGACTTACCTGACTGTTACTGTGTTCAGTTATGTGTAATCTCTTCCTGTACCAATGTATATGTACAATATGATGACTTACCTTACTGTTACTGTCTTCAGTTATGTGCAATCTCTTCCTGTACCAATGTATATGTACAAATATGATGACTTACCTTACTGTTACTGTCTTCAGTTATGTGTAATCTTTTCCTGTACCAATGTATATGTACAAATATGATGACTTACCTTACTGTTACTGTGTTCAGTTATGTGTAATCTCTTCCTGTACCAATGTATATGTACAATATGATGACTTACCTTACTGTGTACTGTCTTCAGTTATGTATAATCTCTTCCTGTACCAATGTATATGTACAAATATGATGACTTACCTTACTGTTACTGTCTTCAGTTATGTGTAATCTCTCCCTGTACCAATGTATATGTAAAATATGATGACTTACCTTACTGTGTACTGTCTTCAGTTATGTGTAATCTCTTCCTGTACTAATGCATATTTACAAATATGATGACTTACCTTACTGTTACTGTCTTCAATTATGTGTAATCTCTTCCTGTACCAATGTATATGTACAAATATGATGACTTACCTTACTGTTACTGTGTTCAGTTATGTGTAATCTCTTCCTGTACCTATGTTTATGTACAACTATGATGACTTACCTCACTGTTACTGTGTTCAGTTATGTGTAATCGCTTCCTGTACCAATGTATATGTACAATATGATGACTTACCTTACTGTTACTGTCTTCAGTTATGTGAAATCTCTTCCTGTACCAATGTATATGTACAAATATGATGACTTACCTTACTGTTACTGTCTTCAGTTATGTGTAATCTCTTCCTGTACCAATGTATATGTACAATATGATGACTTACCTTACTGTTACTGTGTTCAGTTATGTGAAATCTCTCCCTGTACCAATGTATATGTACAAATATGATGACTTACCTTACTGTTACTGTCTTTAGTTATGTGTAATCTCTTCCTCTACCAATGTATATGTACAAATGTGATGACTTACCTGACTGTTACTGTCTTCAGTTATGTGTAATCTCTTCCTGTACCAATGTATGTGTACAATATAATAACTTACCTTACTATTACTGTGTTCGGTTATGTGTAATCTCTTCCTGTACCAATGTTTATGTACAAATATGATGACTTACCTTACTGTTACTGTCTTCAGTTATGTGAAATCTCTTCCTGTACCAATGTATATGTACAAATATGATGACTTACCTTACTGTTACTGTCTTCAGTTATGTGTAATCTCTTCCTGTACCAATGTATATGTACAATATAATAACTTACCTTACTGTTACTGTCTTCAGTTATGTGTAATCTCTCCCTGTACCAATGTATATGTACAAATGTTATGACTTACCTGACTGTTACTGTCTTCAGTTATGTGTAATCTCTTCCTGTACCAATGCATATGTACAAATATGATGACTTACCTTACTGTGTACTGTGTTCAGCTACCGTATTGGTCTGAATTAAAGCTGCACCTTTTTTCCGATTTTTGATATTGCGTGTTACGGGTGCGGCTTATTTTCGAGACCGCAAAAAATCTTTGCCGATTTACGAACTTTGCTTGTTACGTGTGTGGCTTCTATTGGCGAACGCAAAATTACTGTCGATTTGCGCGATCGCGAGTTAAGGGTGCCGTTTTTTGTGCTTTAGACTGTGGTATGGAATAGCGATTTACGGTTTTAGTGATTCTAACGTTCTGTAAAGCCTGTAACCTGCAAAAAAAGCTACAGTGCTAATTAGAAAGCCTGTTTCTTGCAATGGCTGATCACTTTGAGAGTCTTTTTCTCTCCAATTTTACGGGTGCGGCTTATATTGAAGTATTATCTTTTTTCTATTTTTTACCCTTGAACTTTACGGGTGCGGCTTATATGCGGGTGCGGCTTATATTCGGACCAATACGGTATGTGTAATCTCTTCCTCTACCAATGTATATGTACAAATGGGATGACTTACCTTACTGTTACTGTCTTCAGTTATGTGTAATCTCTTCCTGTACCAATGTATATGTAGAAATATGATGACTTACCTTACTGTTACTGTCTTCAGTTATGTGTAATCTCTTCCTGTACCAATGTATATGTACAATATGATGACTTACCTTACTGTTACTGTCTTCAGTTATGTGAAATCTCTTCCTGTACCAATGTATATGTACAATATGATGACTTACCTTACTGTTACTGTCTTCAGTTATGTGAAATCTCTCCCTGTACCAATGTATATGTACAAATATCAGGACTTACCTTACTGTTACTGTGTTCAGTTATGTGTAATCTCTTCCTGTACCAATGTATATGTACAATATGATGACTTACCTTACTGTTACTGTCTTCAGTTATGTGAAATCTCTTCCTGTACCAATGTATATGTACAAATATGATGACTTACCTTACTGTTACTGTCTTCAGTTATGTGAAATCTCTTCCTGTACCAATGTATATGTACAAATATGATGACTTACCTTACTGTTACTGTCTTCAGTTATGTGAAATCTCTTCCGGGACCAATGTATATGTACAAATATGATGATTTACCTTACTGTTACTGTCTTCAGTTATGTGTAATCTCTTCCTGTACCAATGTATATGTACAAATATGATGACTTACCTGACTGTTACTGTGTTCAGTTATGTGTAATCTCTTCCTGTACCAATGTATATGTACAATATGATGACTTACCTTACTGTTACTGTCTTCAGTTATGTGCAATCTCTTCCTGTACCAATGTATATGTACAAATATGATGACTTACCTTACTGTTACTGTCTTCAGTTATGTGTAATCTTTTCCTGTACCAATGTATATGTACAAATATGATGACTTACCTTACTGTTACTGTGTTCAGTTATGTGTAATCTCTTCCTGTACCAATGTATATGTACAATATGATGACTTACCTTACTGTGTACTGTCTTCAGTTATGTATAATCTCTTCCTGTACCAATGTATATGTACAAATATGATGACTTACCTTACTGTTACTGTCTTCAGTTATGTGTAATCTCTCCCTGTACCAATGTATATGTAAAATATGATGACTTACCTTACTGTGTACTGTCTTCAGTTATGTGTAATCTCTTCCTGTACTAATGCATATTTACAAATATGATGACTTACCTTACTGTTACTGTCTTCAATTATGTGTAATCTCTTCCTGTACCAATGTATATGTACAAATATGATGACTTACCTTACTGTTACTGTGTTCAGTTATGTGTAATCTCTTCCTGTACCTATGTTTATGTACAACTATGATGACTTACCTCACTGTTACTGTGTTCAGTTATGTGTAATCTCTTCCTGTACCAATGTATATGTACAATATGATGACTTACCTTACTGTTACTGTCTTCAGTTATGTGAAATCTCTTCCTGTACCAATGTATATGTACAAATATGATGACTTACCTTACTGTTACTGTCTTCAGTTATGTGTAATCTCTTCCTGTACCAATGTATATGTACAATATGATGACTTACCTTACTGTTACTGTGTTCAGTTATGTGAAATCTCTCCCTGTACCAATGTATATGTACAAATATGATGACTTACCTTACTGTTACTGTCTTTAGTTATGTGTAATCTCTTCCTCTACCAATGTATATGTACAAATGTGATGACTTACCTGACTGTTACTGTCTTCAGTTATGTGTAATCTCTTCCTGTACCAATGTATGTGTACAATATAATAACTTACCTTACTATTACTGTGTTCGGTTATGTGTAATCTCTTCCTGTACCAATGTTTATGTACAAATATGATGACTTACCTTACTGTTACTGTCTTCAGTTATGTGAAATCTCTTCCTGTACCAATGTATATGTACAAATATGATGACTTACCTTACTGTTACTGTCTTCAGTTATGTGTAATCTCTTCCTGTACCAATGTATATGTACAATATAATAACTTACCTTACTGTTACTGTCTTCAGTTATGTGTAATCTCTCCCTGTACCAATGTATATGTACAAATGTTATGACTTACCTGACTGTTACTGTCTTCAGTTATGTGTAATCTCTTCCTGTACCAATGCATATGTACAAATATGATGACTTACCTTACTGTGTACTGTGTTCAGCTACCGTATTGGTCTGAATTAAAGCTGCACCTTTTTTCCGATTTTTGATATTGCGTGTTACGGGTGCGGCTTATTTTCGAGACCGCAAAAAATCTTTGCCGATTTACGAACTTTGCTTGTTACGTGTGTGGCTTCTATTGGCGAACGCAAAATTACTGTCGATTTGCGCGATCGCGAGTTAAGGGTGCCGTTTTTTGTGCTTTAGACTGTGGTATGGAATAGCGATTTACGGTTTTAGTGATTCTAACGTTCTGTAAAGCCTGTAACCTGCAAAAAAAGCTACAGTGCTAATTAGAAAGCCTGTTTCTTGCAATGGCTGATCACTTTGAGAGTCTTTTTCTCTCCAATTTTACGGGTGCGGCTTATATTGAAGTATTATCTTTTTTCTATTTTTTACCCTTGAACTTTACGGGTGCGGCTTATATGCGGGTGCGGCTTATATTCGGACCAATACGGTATGTGTAATCTCTTCCTCTACCAATGTATATGTACAAATGGGATGACTTACCTTACTGTTACTGTCTTCAGTTATGTGTAATCTCTTCCTGTACCAATGTATATGTAGAAATATGATGACTTACCTTACTGTTACTGTCTTCAGTTATGTGTAATCTCTTCCTGTACCAATGTATATGTACAATATGATGACTTACCTTACTGTTACTGTCTTCAGTTATGTGAAATCTCTTCCTGTACCAATGTATATGTACAATATGATGACTTACCTTACTGTTACTGTCTTCAGTTATGTGAAATCTCTCCCTGTACCAATGTATATGTACAAATATCAGGACTTACCTTACTGTTACTGTCTTCAGTTATGTTTAATGTTATCCATGTGTTTATTATACCCTAGCGCTACAGAATATACTTAAGCTCTACAAATAAAATCATATATATAGTTGTGAGCAAGCGTGTCATTGCTAACGCTGCGGGCTCGCATAGCGAGCCTGCGTCCCTTGCAAAGCGAAGGCCTCAGTTGCTGGCATGGAGCGCCGAAGACGCTCCTTGCCAGCAAATGCAGACCTCGCAAAATTTACGGACTTATGAGAAACAAATACGAGACGTGGAACTTAGAAAAAAAAACATTACGACCTCGCCAAAAAACGACCTTACCGCCCGAAACCCGAGAACATAAAAACATTAAAAACACAATAAATACACACAACAAATACATAAAAAGCTTACCTACAGCAAGGGGGGCACCCAGGACCTCGGCAAGTGAAGTTACACCTCGATTTAAGTCAAAAATTCGGAGTTTAGACACCCAAAAATCACCTAAGCGAGAGAAAAAATGGCCGCCGAACAAAATGAAAAAAAGGCTAAAGGACCCTAAACATGCAAAACACCACCAAACACATACGGATTTGCCAAAAAAGCCGGACAAGATCCGAAAACAACAACGCAAAATCAGCCACAGCCGCGTACCACACATTAGGCGCCATTTTACAACACTAACTTACACAATCCTGAAGTACACAGCTACCCTAACGCCTTTTCCTCGCGCACGCACACTATTATACTACACACTGCACACATTGCTGACACTAACACAGCAGCTCCACAGCACTGATGCTGCAGCAACATGAAAACAGATTGCCAGCAATTCAACACAATGCTTCCTGCATATATTACTTCACAATAGGTAAAGTATATTGATTTATTATTTTATTAATTATTCATTGGCATACAAAAAAAAAAACACAACGCTGCTCATAGGACACAAACAACCAACAGCCTCGCAATGAGCGCCGAAGGATCTTGGAACACCAACAAAATTAATGTTGCACACAAACAACATTACCTGCCTTACAATCTTATTGCTGTCATTTTTTGATGGGCAAGTCGCTAGTATATCAATAATATATAGTAACATATACATCTTGCACTGGTACATTCTCAAAATGTGACATATTATAATTTACTATACTAAATGACTCTAGCAGTAATTGGCATTATGGATCCAGGGTTATATAACCGATCGCCTTTTCTTGGGGTCAGGAAGGAATTTTTACCTGTGACACAATTTGGCAACGGTGTCAAGGTTTTTTTTGCCTTCTTCTGGATCATTACATTTAACAGTAATTGCCAAATAAAAAAAACTAAATTGATAAAATCCATGGCTCTTTGTGTGTTCATTTCTAATTAAGTAAAGATGTTGTACCTATGTGTTATTCAGTTGAGTTGTGGATAATACATTATATCAGGACACTTTTACCTCATTATATAGTTAAATACAGATTACAAACTATTTAACCACACTGTAGATTTACTGATTTTACCACAAAGGTAGATTATATTTGTTTCCACATTGCTAGAATTAAAACAGATTACAAACTCTTTTGCCAAATCACAAAACGAAAATAGACTTGCACCAAAGTACAAAACAGAGCTTAGCTATGTAAGTCTAAATTTAAAGGGACATGAAAATATTTTTTTCTTCATTACATCAGCAAAAGTGTATTTCATAATGTGCCATAATGTGTTTTCTTTTATCAAGTAAAGGTCCTAGAGCACAAAAACATATTAAGAAGTTTAACTGCTCTTTGGTTTTGCCCTATGTCAGCCAATTAGATCTAAAGTATGTTCTAAACATTTTTATGTTAGTTTCAACAATTTTTTTATATAAAGACATCAGAAACTAAAATATTTTAGAGATGAAAAAATATCAGAATATTCTAATTACAAATAAACTTATTAAATTTTATTTCATTTATTATAATGACTTCTACACTGATTACAGAACGGAAGAAAAACACACTTGAATCCTAAATATTAAAATATGAATTCTTATATGCCATTAGGACTTCGTATCATACAACCTATTAATATTTAAATGCCTATTGGGCTTTTCGTGTAATTGTTACAACAACAAGAATTTAGCCTCATGTAATATATCATCTAATGTAAGAATAACTTGTCGAAGACTCATTTGTGCCAACAAAGATTTAAATTGCTACTCAGTTCACAAAAGAAATCATTACACAAATTTCCATTCCCGTATGGACTATGTACAATAAGTTTGTTTCAAAATAATATTAGGAATATTAGTAAGGTAAATAGATTTTAGTCTGGTCTTCTATACACTATAAACTCCCACCATTGACAGTTGTGGAGATGGATGGAAACATGAATTCTAATTAGTATACAATTACAATAAAAACACAACATTCCTTTGTGAGTGTGATAGGGCTTCTGATTAGTGCAATATATGTCTGTAACCTCTTGTCTTGGAAAGACTGGACTTGAGTATGTTTTATGTGCTTGGAAATTCCTCATAGGGTGAAATAGTAGCTAGGACATTGAGTTTATAGGTTGTAGACATCAAACATACCTACATAATACAACACAGTGCAAAAATCACAAAATTGTGTACTATATTAAAATAAATGTACTGTTACACTTAAGAAATATCACTATAATAAATTTGTTACAATTAGGATATATCAAATCTGCTGTGCTTACTTCCAATGGACAAAGGTTTATATAAAAAGTTTTATTACAATATAAAAAAAAACTGTTTTAAAAGGGTATGAGTTTTAAAAATGGTGGCTCGTTGTTTCTAAGACTACAGTCTCATGGAGACAGAAATATATATTTTATTGAAAATAAATAATCAATACAGAGTCTAACATTAAAGTTAAAACTTGTGGCAACTCTGTCATATGCAAATATAAAGGAATACGGCACTAATGTTCAACCTCTCCTGGACTTAAAACTAAAAGGATTACAATAATAAAAATCCAGTAAAACATAGAGAAAAAAAAGTAACCTTTTACAAAGTGTTTAGAGGGACGTGGAAAGCTAATTTTGTGCCTTGTGACTGGATTATAAACAGTATACATTTTATACTAATATTACACGATATACTTAAATATAAATTATCAGCCTTATTAAATTGCGATTCTGGAAATTTAAAAGGGTCTATTTAAGAACACAGCATATTAGTTTTTAGTTAGTGAAGACCTTGCTTTTGGATAGAAGTTTACTAACTAAAAACTTCTGTAAAAAAATATGCTGTGTGCTTAAATAGAGCCCTTTTAAATTTTCAGAATCGCAATTTAATAAGGCTGTAATATCTCCTACTTAGTGTCTTTTTTTTTTTTTTTTTTTTAATGGTGTATCCTACTTAAAATTACCAAAACGTGAGTTGCAGCTGATACATATAAAATGTTTGTTATGTGAAACAGGGGTCCAGATGTAGTACAAAGTAGGAAGCAGGAATCCTACATCTAAGGAGCATATGCGCATGATTTGTGATCATAGTCCTCTTAGCAAAGGGGGAATAGTTAGAAAGTACTCATAGTTAGAAAGTACTCATGATCAATAATACATACTTTAGAAAGGAACAGAGTAAGATGAGGGCTGATTATTTGTCCCGATTATTTTATTGACAGCTCACAATGGTCATACTCTGGACTGCTATAATTGTCAGAATGAGATCTGCACTCGTCCACCAAACATCTGTGCAGAGGGCCATGTTTGCTTTACAGAAACTTCAACAAAGTTTGGGCCGGCAAGGGGCTGTGCGAATTCTACTGGTTGTTCTGACATGTCTTTAATAAATTCCAACAATATTCTGCTTTTCTACTAATCTCTGCAATACTGCTATGATGTCCAGGGTGTCTCTGATCACTGGGATAATTGCCTTGGTAGCCATATTCCTGGAAAATATGTTCTGAACTTGCAGCGGATCTCACCTGAGCTGTTCACGAAACCATGGGCAGAGTATCTCCCCTGTTCTGCAGAGTACTGTCCCCAAGATGAACAGAGATTGAAGCCAACAGAGACTGTTCACAATACCATGGACAGAGCATATCTATTGGTATGAAGGGTGATGATGAAGCCAAGATGGGAACAGAGGTTGAAGCCAACAAAGCGCATGTCCTACACTTGCTGGTTAACTTCCGCAGGGTATTCCTCGAGCTAAAGTCTCTCCTTCGTGGCCTTCCTTTCCTCTTGCAGAGCATCTATCCTTCATAACTCCCTTATCTCCTTCTTCCCTACTGCGGCGTCTTCTATTCTTCCTACCTCCTGCAGATCATTACACCTTTTTAACCTTTCCCAATACAGTTACTTGTCTTAACCTCCATTTAAAAACCTCCATTATCTCCTCCTAAACTGGCTGCACCTTGTTTAAAAATGCCTTATTAACTACTATCTGGGAAGTTACCATATATAGTCTGCCTAAATAAACATACATATATATATATATATATATATATATATATATATATATATATATATATATATATATATATATATATATATATATATACACAGTGGATATAAAAAGTCTACACACCCCTGTTAAAATGTCAGGTTTCTGTGCTGTAAAAAAATAAGTCATAGATAAATAATTTCAGAACTTTTTCCACCTTTAATGTGACCTATAAACTGTACAACTCAATTGAAAAACAAACTGAAATATTTTAGGTGGAGGAAAAAAAAAAAGAAAAATAATGTGGTTGCATAAGTCTGCACACCCTCTTATAACTGGGAATGTAGCTGTGTTCAGAATTAAGCAATCACATTCCAAATCGTGTTAAATAGGAGTCAGCATACACCTGCCATCATTTAAAGTGCCTCTGATTAACCCCAAATAAAGGTCAGCTGCTCTAGTTGGTCTTTCATGAAATTTTCTTAGTCGCATCCAACAGCAAAAGCCATGGTCCACAGAGAGCTTCCAAAGCATCAGAGGGATCTCATTGTTAAAAAGTATCAGTCAGGAGAAGGGTACAAAATAATTTCCAAGGCATTAGATATACCATGGAACACAGTGAAGACAGTCATCATCAAGTGGAGAAAATATGGCACAACAGTGACATTACCAAGAACTGGAGCTCCCTCCAAAATTGATAAAAAGACAAGAAGAAAACTGGTCTGGGAGGCTACCAAGAGGCCTACAGCAACATTAAAGGAGCTGCAGGAATATCTGGCAAGTACAGGCTGTGTGGTACATGTGACAACAATCTCCTGTATTTATCATATGTCTGGGCTATGGGGTAGAGTAGCAAGACGAAAGCCTTTTCTTACAAAGAAAAACATCCAAGCCAGGCTACATTTTGCGAAAACACATCTGAAGTCTCCCAAAAGCATGTGGGGAAAAAGGTGTTAGGGTCTGATGAAACCAAGGTTGAACTTTTTGGCCATAATTCCAAAAGATATGTTTGGCGCAAAAACAACACTGCACATCACCAAAAGAACACCATACCCACAGTGAAGCATGGTGGTGGCAGCATCATGTGTTGGGGCTGTTTTTCTTCAGCTGGAACTGGGGTCTTAGTTAAGATAGAGTGAATTATGAACAGTTCCAAATACCAGTCAATATTGGCACAAAACCTTCAGGCTTCTACTAGAAAGCTGAACATGAAGAGGATCTTCATCTTTCAGCATGACAACGACCCAAAGCATACATCCAAATCAACAAAGGAATGGCTTCACCAGAAGAAGATTAAAGTTTTGGAATGGCCCAGCCAGAGCCCAGACCTGAATCCAATTGAAAATCTGTGGGGTGATCTGAAGAGGGCTGTGCACAGGAGATGCCCTCGCACTCTGACAGATTTGGAGTGTTTTTGCAAAGAAAAGTGGGCAAATCATGCCAAGTCAAAATGTGCCATGCTGATAGACTCATACCCCAAAAGACTGAGTGCTGTAATAAAATCAAAAGGTGCTGCAACAAAGTATTAGTTTAAGGGTGTGCATACTTATGCAACCATATTATTTTATTTTTATATTTTGTCTTCCCTTTACCTAAAAGATTTCAGTTTGTTTTTCAATTGAGTTGTACAGTTTATAGGTCACATTAAAGGTGGAAAAAGTTCTGAAATTATTTATCTTTGTCTCATTTTTTTACAGCACAGAAACCTGACATTTTAACAGGGGTGTGTAGACTTTATTTATATATATATATATATATATATATATATATATATATATATATATATATATATAAAATGTGTATTAAGGAATTGGTGCAAAAAATTGCATGGGAAAGAATCCATCCACATTCTGATGAGATCCAAAAGATCAAAACAATACTGTCTGTGGGTATGTTTTCTGACTCATGTCCTGAGCTGTGCTCAAAAGTTGTGGTATAATGGTAGGAATATGCTGTACCATTAGATGTTAGCCCCTTTTATTCACATGTAAACAAGCAGTAACGGTAACGGTTGTGGAGCCTTAATTGCAGTGCCAGCCAGAGAATGCTCCTATTAGTACGTAGTTAATAGGATTAAATACCCTTTTGCCTCCACTGCTCATATAAGTAATATAAAGTCAATATTACTCGATAATAAGGGAGTAAAACATGACTATTACTCCATATATACATATATAGGAAAATAAAATTCCTCTAAAGATATGTTATACAAATATTAATCAATATCAACACTAAAATCAATTCAATGTTTCGCCCTCAAAAGGTAGTGCAATAAAACATGCCTAGATGTAATGCTTTGAACTTGTAATTCTAATTACTTTCTATGCTGAGGAGCAAGCACCTTTATATTGTTGTTCAATTACTTTCAACATGTAATTTATAGAAAAGGCTGACTAAATAGTAATAAGACTGCTTGGTTATGGGAATCAAAAGGTGTAGGGGATCTAATAGGTAAGGGAGATCAGATAGGATGGGAATGTACTGTTTATTTATATAACAAAATATATGTATATATATATATATATATATATATATATATATATATATATATATATATATATATATATATATATATACATAGGAGAAGGGGAGAGGGTTAGAATAGTCAATAGGGAGGTATTGCTGAGTAAGCACTTCAAAACGTCATAGCAACATAAATTGTATGCTTGCGAATGCCAGAAGCCTATCAGTGAAAATGGGCGAGTTAGAATTATTAGGACTAAATGAGAAATGTGATTTAATAGGTATTACTGAAACATGGTGGGATGACTCATCACTGGACTGTTAATTTGGATGGTTATAACCTATTTAGGAAAGATTGGGACAATTGTCAAAGAGGTTAAAGGATTTGTCTGTATGCTAATCCTAAATTTTAAGTCAGAGAACATATTTATGGTGGAACGAGCAATAATGTTGAATCCTTGTGGGCAGAGACATGCCAATGAGCCCACAAAGTTTTCACTTGTTAATCTAATACCACTTTCTACACAGCTCATTTTAAGCATACGCCTTTTGTAATACACAGCTTGAAAGCATAGCATAGGATGGATTATGCACGAGATAGGAGACCTACCCACAGACAGCTGGTCTGAAACCGATCTCATCTGTGTGGGTCTGGTACCTAACTCCTGCTATAGATTTGTGGGAATGCCATCATCATTTAGCATATTGTGGGCAAAAGAGTGATAGCAGCCCTCCACCATACTGAGTCCCGTAAATAAATATTGTATTCATCGGCGTATAACACACACTTTTCCTCCCTGAAAATAGGGGGCAAATCATAGGTGCGTGTTATACGCCGATATTCCCTCCCCCCTCCTCATCCTCAACCTCCCTCCTCACTCATAAACCCCCTCCGCATTCTAACCCCCCTCCTTAACCTAAACCCCCCTCCTCCTCAACCTAAACCCCCCTCCTCAACCTAAACCCCCCTCCTCCTCAACTTAAACCCCCCTAAATACACCCCCCTCACTTACCTGCTTCTGATCCGGCCTCCGCTCTGCTACTTGACCCGGTGACGTCACATGTGCACCAGCGTGCCACGTCATTAGCATATACCGGGTGCCGAAACCCGGTATATGCTAATGACGTGGCGCGCTGGTGCACATGTGACGTCACCGTGGGTGGATGAGGGGGTTGAGGATGGGGGTTTGAGGAGGGAGGTTGAGGTTGAGGAGGGGGGTTGAGGATGAGGAGGGAGGTTGAGGAAGGAGGATGAGGATGGGTGGTGGAGAAGGGGGTTGAGGATGGGGGGTTTGAGGAGGGGGTTGAGGAGGGAGGTTGAGGAGGGAGTTGAGGATGAGGAGGGGGGTTGAGGATGAGGGTTGAGGAAGGAGGATGAGGATGGGGGGGTGGAGGAGGGGGTTGAGGATGGGGGGTTTGAGGAGGGGGTTGAGGAGGGAGGATGAGGAGGGAGGTTGAGGAGGGGGTTGAGGATGAGGAGGGAGGTTGAGGATTTTGCTTCAAAGTTCTTTATTTGAATTTTTTTATTTTTTTATTCCCTTCTTAAAATGAGGTGCGTGTTATATGCCGGTGCGTGTTATATGCCGATAAATACGGTAGATAATTTGTGTTTCAATTTCAATATCTAAAATAAGTTTTATTACACAGCTTTAAAGCATAGGATGGGTTATTATGCACAAGTTAGGAGACTTACACTCAGACAGCTGTTTGTGACAACAGCACAATACAAAGCTTACATTTTATTCTTACAACACATTTTATGCATTACTGGAAAATTACAGGTGCAATAATACATAAATCATCCTTTATTCATACAATACATATTATGCATTATCGGTAAAGATATGGTGCAATATGTAATTTAGCTTTTATTATTACAATGCACAAAAACACACATGTGGGATGGAAGTTGGGCTGGGTATGGCAGGCATAGGGAAGTGTGGGCTGAAGGGGGCAATGAAGGTGATAGGGCTAAAGTTGAGTTAGTTCAGGGAAGATTTTAATCCTCCTCCTCCTTGGGAATGTTAAGGATGGAATAGTCTTTTAGCAGGCTGACAGTCTTGGATGGTCATTGTGATTCACTTCAGTATCAGGCAGTTTCTGGCAAATTAACACAGCACATGAGGCACCAGGCATCATAAATGGCCCTAACACTGTGTGTGCCAGGAAACAGTCCATAAAGTACGGAGTGATAAGATAAATACCTCAGCACGCCCTCCTTAAGTTCATCACCAAGGCTGTTCATCAAGGATGAGGTAAAAGGGCACTGCCAAAACACATGCAGAGATGTTTTTCTGGGCCGTGCCCGTATCTGCAGAGTCCTCTTGCGTGCATAAACAGAGTGAGCCCATCCGGAATAGCCATCCATGCAGTGTCCTTATGCCTGTTGGTCAGTCTCTCTGATGAAACATTGTCCCAAACCAGTCCAGCAGTTTTGGCTGGAAGGTCCAGAGGTCAGGCTTCATGCTCTGAAGCTGTCTCCTTGCACATCACTGTGCTTTTTACTCTTTCCATCTTTGAGCCCCATATGAAATAAAATACTGCCCTAGAAATGGGCCCCACAAACAGATTTCAAAGGGCCCAGGCTTGGGCAATGCACTGAAAAACAGGTAGGATCTCATGCCGCAGCACAAGTATTTTACCTTTACTAGAAAGGTCCATGTTGCTCCAAACTTTTGCTGTACTCTCATCAGTCTTTCCTACCAGCTTTTCAGGGTTGCACCATCTCCACCAAACCAGACTTCGGAGATCTTGATGAGGTCCACTTTGATGATGAAAGATTGTCGGACAGAAGTAAGTTGCCACCGACCAAACAGCACAGTCTCTGACTTCAACATACCTGGACCAGTGTCCTAACCGACTGTTCCTTTGAGTAGAATATGGTAACGTCATCCATGCAGAGTGAGCATTTAACCTGTCATTAGCCTGGACCCGATGCAGTGATCCCTCTGATCTCTGGACTCCATCTGATGTACTCTGTGAATAGTTCTATACAACAGACAACAAAAAGAGGTGAAGGGGGCAGCCTTGCCTGATGTCAGAGAGGACAGGTAAGGGGTCAGCACTGTGCTGATGATATCCGTGTACATGAGGCTAACATAGGAACAGCTCACCCCCCCCAGACCAAACCTCTGCAGCGCCTTGCCCATGAAGAGACGAGACACACAGTCAAAGGCCTTTTCCTGATCTAGACAGAGCAGGGTAACAGGTACTCTGAGGTCTTGGATGTAGTGGAGGGTGTCTCTGATGAGGACAAGTCTGTATGATTCTGTACCCTTGCATCCCAAATGTCTGGTCTGGGTGGATAAACTGCCCTATTACAGCCTTTAGCATGTCAGAATCAACTCTCTCATCCTGCCCACAATTCATCCCCCCATATAGATCTAGCAAATCCTTGCCAAAGAGGTCCCACAGCATTACATAACATTCATTTGGTAGGCTATCGCTGTCAATAGTCTTATCGGCTTTAAGGATCTGGCCACAGAGTGCAATTCCTCCAACATGAGGGGGGCATCCATGGTTGCCGCACCTGCGGAATCAACAGAGTTAGTGATACCTGGCAGGAACCTCTCTGTAGCATTGTCTATCCATTGGAGAGAGTAGAGATCACCATAGAAGTCTGTGACCATCTTCATGACCTCTTCTTTCCCTTTTCTCATCACACTTATGTCGTCGCGCAGCTCGGACAAGGGAGTATGCGCTGAGTGGAGCTTCCTGTAAAAGAAAGAGTTACATTTCTCACCCTTCTCTAGGTGCTCCACCTTGGAATTGAATATAAGGCATCTGGATTCCTCCTGAAAGTGCCTTTTCAGACTCTCTTTGGCCTCCTCGGTCGCCTCTCTCACACTCCAGCCACGCAACCCCAGATCTTGTAATGACTGCGGGGGATTTTGCAGCCCTTTGAAGTCACTCTTCCTGACTCTTACCAGACAGCTGCAACGTGCCTGGAAAAAACTGCATAGCTTCACATGTACAAACTCCTACCACTGAGCAACAGAGGGAAACAAACACTTCTCATCGTGCCATTCTACAAATAAACCCTTCAATTCCTTCACTATCACCTCCCTTTCCAACAGGGCGCTGTTGAGTTTCCAAGAGCCTGAAGCAGTGGAGAACACCTTGCCCAAGTCTCCCAGCAACTGAACAGCTCTTTGGTCAGAGAAAAGACAGGGAACCATATCATACTGCCTGTGCTCCCTTGCCCTGGAGGGGAAAAGAAAGACAACCTGAGAACGCACCGATGCTGTCAGTGTGGAGGAGGCAGAGCAGTCAATCACAAAAGCGAAGTAAATGGAAGTGAAAAAACTTGTCTTAGTCACTGTAAAATGCTCATGCTTTGACAAGCTGGACTCATCCTTGCAACTTAGATGATTAATGTTTTCATTATGTAATGAATACTTTAGCCTCTATTTTACCCATCAATCAAGTCTGCTAAATCTAAATATTTCTTGGTGATGGATGAGCCTGAATCTGTGAAAAAATTTTTTGAATAATAATTTTATTTAAAAGGTGGATATTTAATTTTGTGGGTACAGCAAGTTTTAGAGCCCTTTGTTCAAATTTAGAATTGATGCTGTTTGGACATGCTAGGGCAATAAGATATCATTGCACATATAATAGTATCTTCTGCTCCATTCCAAATATTGTTATCTCCCCTTATAGAATGAGTAGCTCTTATTTTTTCCAGTCTTGGAACAAGAGAAAAAGGCCATCCTTTCTGTGCGACATTTCTTATTAAAATCTTAGCAGAGGGGCAGGAATAAAGTCCTTTCAGTAATTTCTATGGCAGCTTGTATTTTTCCAAAATTAAGAACATAATAGACCAATTTACATGATCAAACACTTCCTCTGCATCATGAGAGATAATTTTCAGACATTGTTGATTTTGCTCAACTATTTTAATGATAGAAATGAATCGTCTAACATTGTCTGCGGTTTGTCTTACTGGAATTGATCAATATTGATCTTATGTGGTAGAACACTATTTAGTCTCTCAGCAGTTATTTTCCAAAGGGTACAAAATCATTGTTTAAAAGCATTGGCGGCTGGTGACTTTCCAAGTTGGTGGGGCAAAAGGCAGAGACCTGCCCCCCCCCCCCCTTACATTGACTCTGCCCAAAAGTAGAAACTCCTCCCCTTCATAACATCATACCTCTGTAGGCCCTGCCCACTGACATATACTCCACCCACTTACTGGATTTTTCCCCCTGTCACTTTAGGTACGTATTATCTTGATGAGGGTAAGGTGGTGCTGGTTCTGCTCACTATTCTTATGATGGGTGCTTGCATTTTCTTGATGACATGCAATAATTAAATAGAATACATATAAAACATGTTCGATCAGGACATATAGCCGTGGCAGCTCATATAAATAAACAAAAATTATCCCATGGAGAGAGACAGGGATCAAGAGAGAGTGATGGAGAAAGAGAGAGGGATAGTGAGAGGGATAGATAAGCAAGCAGTAAAGAACAATTCAGCATGGAAGAAAGGATTTCTGAGAGAAGACCCTGGTGGTGAAAAAAATGTAAGTCACACGAATAAGGGGGTGACAGAGGAGGAGATTGATAGATAAGGGTATTAAAGCAATGAACATGAACTTGAGGAAGCTCAGAGGGTAGTGGCAGATGTGCCTAATGTGCTGTGGTCTATAGGGTTACACAGAGATGGACATGACTGAACAAAAAGAAAAGTAATGGGGAAAACAATACTATTTTTGAATACATTTTACAACACTACACAGGCTAAATGCTCCTACAGGTAGAATGATTGAAGTAAGACCTAAAAAGCAGTCATCAAGTTATTTTACTTGACAATACAAGATCTAAAACTGAAGTAAAAAACACCCAACCTCTTGTACCATACCCCATCATCTTAAACTGGCTACAAGCCCTGTGTATCATTTGAATTAAATAAAATCAGATGTTAACTTGTACTAAAACTGTTGATTGAAAGATCCACAAGTACATATATAATGTATATTCTATATGATATATGTGTGTTATATATATATATATATATATATATATATATATATTACACACACACGCACGTCATATACATTATATATGTGCTAGTGGACAAACTTATACATACATATATACACATACAAAGGGGTGGAGAAGAATAATTAAATATCTAAAACATAGGTACCTGAAAAACATTTGTGGGAGCACAACAGGCTGCTTTCTAGAAGCCTGGAAGGAGTTCCTTCATAGGGATGCAGATGCCTTATTCTATGTAAATACAGAATACAAGCTGTATTCTAGGAGCCTCCTTTATAGGATGCAGATGCCTTATTCTATGTAAATATAGAATACAAGTTGTATTCTAGGACCCTTCCTTCCAGGCTTGTCTGATATATACAGGGTAGTCAGTAACATACAGAGTACTGAGATGGCTGAAGCTCTACACCCAGCACACTGAGACAGGAGTTGTTTTTTTTCCAATCAACTTTATTCAGAAAGAGGAGAGAGAAAGAGAGATTATAGGAAACAATGAAGTGTGTGTGTGGGAGGATTTGTCCTTCAGTACACAGACTGCATCAATAAATTAAAATTTGTAAAAAAAAAAATTATATATAAACTATATACTCAGAAATGTTTTTTGCACCAAGTAGAAACCATTTTTTTTCATTATCAAATTAAAAGCAAACTGTCATGACAAAACTACTAGTCTTCATTATGAAGCTGCCTCTATCTATCTATCTAGATACATGGTGCCTGGGGGAAGAGACAGGCAATATGAGAGAGAGAGAGAGTACAAGTCACACAGAGAGAATAAGAGAATCACAGAGAACAAGAAACAGAGAGAGAGAGAGAATAACAGACTGACTAAGGCTACTCATCCGGTCTTGAACAGCTCTATCAACATGGCAGCCCTCACTGGACTACATCTCCCAATATGCACTGCATACTGCAATTTAGCAGTCCTAATTGGCTGGGGCAGTGTCACTGATTAGCTGGGATTTGCCACAATGGATCACCACAGCTTTAGCTCCTCACAGTCATTATGATTGGGTGATCTCTGAAAGGTCCCACAGCTTCAGCTCCCTCCTAGTCATTCTGATTTAGTGATGCTATGTGTGACAGACAGGCTCATTGCTTCAGCAAAGACAGCATTATGCTCTGATCTGTAGTACAAAGCAAGTCACCAGCAGGTGGAGATGTGATAAGGGGATAAGTCAGTGTGTTTAACTGCTTGCTAAAGGATTCATCATTTAAAGTGACAACAGCAGATATAAAAATAAAAATAAAAGATTGAACATGATGTAATTAATTTTTACATTTATATTATTTTAATGAAACAAGTTAGTGATGGGGGATTAGGTCAGTGCATTCATTCTGGGAGGGCAGTTGCCCATTTGCCCCTATGCACCAGCCACCCCTGTTTATAAGTTACATAGTAATTAAGGTTAAAAAAAAAGACTTTCAGTCCATCAAGTTCAACCTTTTAAGATCTCCTCTTATGTGCAATATGCAAATTAAATGTTAACTAATTATTCATTAAGGTGAAATCCATCCCTGCTGTAGAAATTGTACCAAAGTGAGAAGTCAGCCCAGTGCTCTAAAAACCCAAACCCCTCCTTAGTGCACCACATCTTTAGCCATGCATTAACCTCCCTAAGCTCCTTCTGCCTCCCTGGGCTAGCACATGGCACTGGTAGTATCTCAGAAAGTACTACCTTGGAGGTCCTTGCCTTCAGATTCTTTAGGACACTCCATCTTCCACTAACTTTATAATTATGTCACTGGGTTATTTTAATCTTCCATTTATCAGTAATAATACAATTACGGTAGTTTTATAATATTATGTGCATTACCTGGGATAAGGCCGGCTCGCCAAGTCTTTTCATTTCCTTTGTTCATAAGGTTAAGGTTAGGAATAAGTTAAGGAGTTAGGGTTGGGGTTAAATCTAACAATTACACTAAGAAGAAATTAAAGAGAATCTTGGTGAACAACTGTGGACGCCATGCCACTGCTGGTGGGGAGATAACAGAAAAGATCCAGTAGTGTTTTCCATTCTATTTAGGAATGGGTTAGCAGAGTGAAAACAAGTCTGTTATAAAGCCTCCACTTTAAGCACATGTTCTACACCTCCAAAGAAAATTAGTAGATTATATGTGTCACGATCCAGAAGGAAAGGGACCAGTTTCACCCCAACACCTCCTGCCTTTTACTACAGGAATCCCTCCATGTTGTGAGATTGGGGTTAATCTTAGTGACCAGCTTCTACTATCTCACCAGGAGCATCTCTCAGAAGAACTCACAGGAGCACACACCATTCGATTAATGTATAAGACACAGACTAACTTTATTTTTCTTTCGGACTCGTTTAAAGATCCAACAATAAAACCCACAAGGCCCATATCAGGAAGTTCCTTCATTTATAAATTCGGTAGTGGTTAATTAGACACAGCATGGACAGAGACAGTGAACCTGCATGGCCAAATGACCATCTACACTTCTAGGGATTTTAGTTAACCCTTTGATGTCACCGCTCAGGGCAGAGGGAATGCCTCTTACCCAGAAAGGTATAGGTTAATATTCTCAATAATAATCATTGCAATAAACCGCACAGTCTTAACCTTCACAATCCTGAAGTCAATGAAATTGTGGAAGCCAGAAAGTCCCAATGTCAAGGAAATTATGACAGATATTTTATTAATTCCTGCCTGTTAAAGTCACAAACAATGCCCTGTGTAAAATAAACACACACATACACTGACCTGTATAATATACACACATATACACTGCTCTGTGTAAAATACACACACACTGCCCTACGTTAACCATAACTGTACATCACATATTAACACATATAACATGGCTCATAACAAACAGGATGGCTGACAGTAAAACATGGTCCACAATATACAACATGGCTGTCACGCACAAACATCTGTAGTAATATTATCCATCATGGGCCAACATGGCAACCACAATCCAGATATTCAGGGGTTTGGGCATTGTTATTGGTGGGAAAGGGAAGGAGCTGTCTTCTGGTACCAGGTTCCCCTCAGAGCCCACAACAGTCCATAGTGCCCAAAAGTTCAGTGGGCCCTCCTGGGCATCACAATTAGTATAACTCATTGTAAGAGAAACAAAACACTGGGTTGCTAGTGACCCTAATTACACCACAAAAGAAAATGTAAATGTTACGATCTGCTTCTTCAGTCGGGCTTGATAAGACTGTTGTGGCAAAACCCACCCAGCAGATCCACCAAGTACTTTTCATACCTTCACCAAGACAGCTGATGTCTCTTAAAATACCCTTACTCAGATACAGTATTAAAAAAAAATATGAACTCAGGCTCAGCATTATAAAAATCAGGAACTGCTTTAATTGTTGTTGTAATTCATAACAGGTTCAATAGATGTATATTTAAACTTGAACTGATAACATTCTGTAGCAGTTTGTGTGTCATCTGGACTTTGTGTAAATTACTATTGACAAGGTTCCATGTGCAAGGCATCACAGCATCCACTTCATTAATATCTTCTCTATGAATGCTGACATATATCTTCTAGATAGGTTTCCTCCCCTTTTATTAGGAGCCTACACACACTTTGGTTTCCTGCCCTTTGATTAGGAGCATATACACCCTTCAATAATAGTACAGGATCAGGGCAGACATTTTCTCTGATTCATAACATCTTCCAGTTATCTTTTTCCATATATATATATTAAGCTTCTCAGAGTCAGTAATAGCTGGGTTACCTCACTTCTCTCCTATTACACGCATCACAAACAGTATTCAGACTTGGTAATATATGTACCATTTTCAAAGAAAACATGAGTGAGCAGGCAAAACACATTTCTTTTATTTCTTATGGGATTCATATTCAACTGTAGGTTAGAACAGAAGAGCACAATCATAAAACAAAACATGGCAACAAAGAAAAAAATGAAATCACCCTGTTCAAAAGTTTGCATACCCTTAGTTCTTAATACTGTGTATTGCCCCTTTAGCATCAATGACAGCGTGCAGTCTTTTGTAATAGTTGGCCCCTAATTCTTGCAGGTGGTATAGCTGCCCATTCGTCTTGGCAAATCCTCCAGGTCATGCAAAGTCTTTAGTCGTCTTGCATGAACCGCACATTTGAGATCTCCCCAGAGTGGCTCAATGATATTAAAGTCAGGAGACTGGGATGGCCACTCCACCACCTTCATCTTTTTCTGCTGAAACCACTGGAGGGTCAACTTGGCCTTGTGCTTAGGGTCATTGCCAAGTCCAAGTGCGTCCCATGCGCAACCTTCGTGCAGAAGAATGCAAATTGTCTGCCAGTGCTTTCCAATAACATGCTGCATTCATCTTGCCATCAATTTTCACAAGATTTGACAGTGTGCCAGAAGCTGCAAGGCGTGTCAAGGTGTTGTCGGACATATTGTAACCAGGCTTTTTACGTGACATTGGCGCAGTAAAGGCTTCTTTCTGGCAACTCAACCATCCAGCTCATTTTTGTTCAAGTATTGTTGTTTTGTGTTCCTTGAAACAAGAACACCACCTTTTTCCAGAGCAGCCTGTATTTCTCCTGAGGTTACCTGTGGGTTTTTATTTGTATTCTGAACAATTCTTCTGGCAGTTGTGGCTGAAATCTTTCTTGGTCTACCTGACCTTGGCTTGGTATCAAGAGATCCCCGAATTGTCCACTTCTTAATACGTGATTGAACAGTAATGACTGGCATTATCAGAGATTTGGATAACTCTTTATATCCTTTTCCATCTTTCTGAAGTTCCATTACCTTGTTATGCAGATCTTTTAACATTTCTTTTCTGCTCCCCATGACTAAGTATCTAGCCTGCTCAGTGCATCCACGTGAGTGCTGACAAACCCATTGATTATTTATACAGACACTAAATGCAATTTAAAAAGCCACAGGTGTGGGAAATTAACCTTTAGTTGCCATTTTAACCTGTGTGTCACCTTTTATATCTGTAATAAGTCTCAACGATATGTACACTTTTGATAAGGGCCATTTTGGTGATTTCTGTTATCATTATGATCTAAAAAGGAGCCAAACAACTAAGTGATAATAAATGGCTTCATATAATCACTGTCCTTCCATAAAATATTTATTTTTGCATGATCAGTCATAATTTCAAAGTAAATGCAAAAATGTCACAATTTCTGCCAGGGTATGCCAACTTTTGAGCACAACTGAATATATTCAAAAAACGTGTTTAAAATATAAATACAAGATCATCAACGTTCCAAATAATGAGTTAATTGTTTGTTATTAGGGATACAGAATGAGAAAGTAAGTTGTGGAACTGACACAACTGACAAAAGAGTAATGAAACAAGTAATTAATGAATCAGATTATAAAAATTACTGCAGGGCATACAAAAGTTTCAACTGTAGCTAACAATGAGTTATATCAGTTTTGCATTCAATTGGTGTTATATGATTTAAGAAATGGTATACAATTTTTTGTAGCCACAGATACCTCTAAGAAGGTCAGTTGTATTTTTTCCTGTAGCTGTGCAATATTTTGCCACACAAGAAGTCTTATGTTTTAAAATTCTTGAAAAGTTGACGACTAGATATCAATGATAATGAACTATCTTGGGAAAATGTTACTACCTATGGGGCTTCTGTGAACTATGGGGTAACATATTTTGTGTACGAAGTTAGTAGATCAAGAAAACGATAGCATCATAGCAGCTCTCTGTAATAATAACTTGTTGTATAACTTGGCAAATAATGATTTAATGATCACATTGTGAGCGCTGAAATTTCCAGTTTTGTCAAGTTGAATTTCAGGAGGCTTTGAGACATGTTCGGACCTGATTGCTTAGTTTATCTAATGGTGTTGAGCAGTTAATGATAAATTGCAACCTCTGATAGCCTGCTTGTTTTTTTTTCCTTGGTTCAAAGGACTGTACAAAAGCTGTATGGACTATCCTGTCACATCAAATGCTAATGATGAACACCCTACATGTTTTTCATTTTATTTATTTTTTATGTCTCATTGCCAAAAAACGTTATTGAAACTGGAAAAATGAGCAACAATGTCCTGTGACCTGTATGTTGTTATAGATAAAATTAAAGAAATCCTCAAAAAAGAAAATTGATGATCAGTTCTTTAGTATGAAGCTTACACCGGCCTTGCATAAGGGTGGATTGAAAATTCATTATTTATCCAAAGTTTTTATCTTGAAAACGTGTGCCGATTTGAGCATTCCATCCATTTGTCCCTTAGTGCTTTCAATATAGGTAATGGTGAGAAATGTCACCGTGGAAGAAAGAGATCCCACCCAACTGTCTTTACAAAGCTGAGATCTTTAAATCCCATGAGAAGCTGTACATGTTTTGTTTTCAACAAAAATACCTGCAAAGCTGCCTCTCAGTTGTTGAAACTTGTGCAATATTCTGTTTTGATCCCAGATTCTAATGCAAGAGTAGAACATATATCTAGTGTAATGGGCAAATTGTGGACTGATGAAAGAAATAGATTGAAGTGAACTTTGGCTTAAAGACAGCCAAAGGTTATATTGAAAAAAAGCACAAAAGATCAATTTTTAAAGAATTCCCAGTTGATAAAAGCTGCTCAGTCGAATATCACATATTATAATTGTCGAACTACAAGACGTCACACTTTGCTTGGTGCGTACGACTTCTATCTTGTTTTGAGTTGAAAAGCCCCTTGGTGACTAAGGGCATGATCTTAACTACTGGACAGTTGAGGAACAGATTGGAGAAGGTCGAAAATGTATTTAATGATTGAACCTTTTGGAATTTATATTATAGCTGCAAGCCTGTTTCTATTATTATAAAATAGTTTCATTACATTTTTCATGTTAAATTATGCTCTTAGACATGTGTATATTTTCCCTCATTAGTTAATGCCAGACTGTACAAAATCACAACAACTTTAATTAAACTAATGTGTGCCAACCATAAAAGGCTCCAGGGCTAACTTGACACACCTGCTTTAGACAACAAGTGCTTACCCTCATCACCTTTTTCATTGGTTTGTTTTTGCAGTCTCCTTCCTTCTGCTTCCCATATTTACACTTTATTACAAAGTTCGTTACTTAGCTCACCAGTTTTGACACTGGGCTAAAACTGTATGTAGAAAATAGATAAGCGCTCAGAAATAAAGTAGTAAGAACAAAACAAAAATATTATGTTATTGCGGGTAAGACACATCAGTCCCCATAAATGGTAACTTGGTAGGTATCAAAATGTCCATTGTCCATGTTTTGTATTGGGTTCCTGCTTCCCTTGCTTTCACCAACCGTAAAGTCTTAAGTCAGCCTGACAATACAGAATCTAAAGATGGCACTCACCTATATGAGTAGACTTCTTTCACACAATCTGATACATCTCTCTAGCAGGAAAGAAGCACTTTATTAAACAAATAAAGCCTTATTAAATTGCGATTCGGCAAATTGAAAAGGGCTCTCTTTAAACACATAGCATATTTTTTTACAGAAGTTTTTAGTTAGTGAAGACCTTGCTTTTGGATAGAAGTTCACTAACTAAAAACTTCTGTAAAAAAAAAAAATGCTATGTGCTTAAATAGAGGCCTTTTCAATTTGCCAAATCGCAATTTAATAAGGCTGATAATGTGTAAAAGGTATTATTATAGAGCACACAAAATTCTCCCATTAATATGAGCTAATTATACTTACATCATTTAAACAAATTCTCCCTTGGAACCAGAGATACTGCTCTCTTATGGTTCACATCATATCTACACGATCGAACATTTAGTGTCTGCTATTTTGGCACCTCTTCTTCTCATCATCCTCTGTCTGTGGCGTACCCCAAGGTTTAGTCCTAGGCCCTCTCCTATTCTCCATTTATACATCCTCACTTGGTACCCTAATAAAATCTTTTGGATTTCAGTATCATCTCTATGCAGATGACACTCAAATCTACCTCTCAGCTACTGGATGTCCACCCACCATATCAAACTCAACCTGTCTAAGACTGAACTCCTAATCTTCCCACCATCTACTACAGCGTCAATTCCTCACAACATCTCACTGTCAACAATGCCATCATCAATCCCACCTCCCAAGCCTGTTGTCTTGGGGTTCTACTGGACCCTGCCCTCTCTTTCATTCCTCACATACAGCCACTAACAAAATCTTGTCTTTTCAATTTAAAACACATTTCCAAAATATGTCACTACCTTACACAAGACACAACTAAGATTATATACATTCTTTCATCATATCTCATCTTGACTACTGCAACTCACTTCTGGCTGGCCTGCCCACCACCCGTCTATCCCCACTTCAATCCATAATGAATGCCCCCGCTAGACTCAACTACTGTACTAAACGCTCAGTGTCTGCAGCTCCTCTCTGTCAGTCACTGGTTTCCCATGGCATCCAGAATAAAAAAATAAATAAATTATGACCCTAAATGACAAAGCCCTTAACAACAGTGCACCCCCTTACATCTCTGCTCTCATCTCCAAATATTCCCCCACCCACCCTCTTTGCGCTGCTAATGACCTTCTTCTTTCCTCCTCTCACTCCTGCCTTCAGGGCTTTTCTCACGCTGCCCCTATTCTCTGGATCTCCTAGCCTCGCTCCACTAGACTATCCTCCTGCCTCAAATCCTTCTAAACCTCACTAAAAACACACCTATTTAAAGAAGCCAATCACCTGCCGCCTTAACATGCACAACGCATTTTCCCCCCTCTACTACACTCAAAACCTTTATATTGTACGTCTGCACATTTTTAATCTTGCAATGTGCTTTGGGGAAAGCTCTATGGACACTGGATTCTAAGCTCAAACAGGGCACTTCTTTTTTGTGTTATCTGTTAACCTTGTTTTGCCTTTATCACATTGCATGTATAGCGCTACGGAAAATGTTGGGGGGGGGGGGGTTACAAATAAACAATGATGATAATAATAATAATACTGTACCTGTTCTTTATATGTACACATATTTATTTTTATTAATGGTAGAGTTGTGTTCTTTTAAGTGCTCCTTTCATGCTAGAGGGATTGATTACACTATCAGGTGTCGGTCATGTTGTAAGTGGAATCTGCCCAGCTGTGTAGATGGCTCCACCTCCAACAGTGACATGGATCTCTCTCATATAGTTCACCAAAATAATACTGATCCAGGTCAGTGGTCCTGGGGAATATAGACTCTGGCACAGGGTGACTGCACTATTTGGTGTCTCAAGTACTGAAGAAGGGTACAGAGTAGGGGGATGGTTCAAGAATGTGATTAGGGTAATCATTGGACCAAAACCTTACCCAACAGACAATAATAGTTGCTTCCTAGAATGTATTAATTATCAAATAGTGCAAAGGTTCATTACTATATAATTTTGCCATGCTGTATACATAAAAAAAAGAAATACACATACCTATTATATTTACATGTTTGGTTAATGTTTAGAATGTAAAATCTCTTTAGCAAAGTATAAAAAGGAGTTTACAGTTATTTTACATCCCAATGATTAAACATGGTTAATTACAGATCAATGCCAGCTTTTTTTTTTTATAGTGGAACAATGGGATTCAGTTTACCCTTCACAAACAAAGCAAATCAATACTAATAAAGGTTATAGTTACTAGCAACGACAGTGGCTCGGACTACAATTCACACTTTTTTGTATTTAGTATTTGGGATACTGTGAGTCAATGTTTATGAAGATCTTGTTCAATTACTTTTCAAAAGTGTTTTGCTTGGGGGGCTGAACAAATTGAGGACTCCTGCAAAATGCGTTAAATCAATCTTGCTCTTCAAAACTGCCCAAGACA
This sequence comes from Discoglossus pictus, assembly GCA_027410445.1. Classification (NCBI taxonomy): domain Eukaryota; kingdom Metazoa; phylum Chordata; class Amphibia; order Anura; family Alytidae; genus Discoglossus; species Discoglossus pictus. The sequence continues at coordinate 382,258,396 of CM050166.1, read as the reverse complement.
AGATGTGATTGAGGCATATTAATGCAACAGTAATTTTGCTGCGTTTCGCCTCAAGTGTTTCAATAGCTTTTTGTATTCACACAATCCACAGCAAAACTCTCACTGAAGATCCAGGAATAGATTTTCCTGATGCTCTCTAAAGTAATTAGATGCAGACACTTAAACTAGACATTAATTATAAAAAAAAATATTTTGATGCCTCTGCTAAATCCTGGAAACATCCATGATACATTGCAGGCAGTTGTATGTGAGAGGTGTTTACATTTCTGGAGAGCAAGGCAGGTGAGGGGGCAAGAGTGTAATGTTAATTGCACCAAGTATAATGAAAACCCCGCTTGTAGTTCACGGTTTTTCTTCTTGTGGGCGTCGAGGGTACTAGTCGGCTCGGAATACGCTCTCTGTTTCACCTCCTTGGAGTGTGTATTTTATCAAAAATGTATATAGCACTAAAAGTTATTTATGTACATTTTTGCACATAATTGAAGTGGGTATTAGATATGAACATAAAAACTAAAAGAAAAAAAAAAAAAAGATAACATTTACAAGCGCTCCAATGTTATTTAAATTATTTATAAGCAACATGTAAAACTTTCTTTTTGAAAGGCATAATGGACTGAGGATCGTATGTGCAGTCAGTTATGCTTCTCAATACCATGTCCTGGAGGCACCAACTATGCTGACAATGTTTTAATTATTTTAAATGTGTAATAAAAGTCAGATTTTATACGTTCTTTACAAATAATGTAAACAACAGCGGAGGTTCCAAATATATTATTTTGAAAGTATCAGTAATATGTGGTTTGTCATTTGAATAAATAAATATAAATTTAGCTTGGTTGAGAAAAATTAGACAATCTTCAGAATACCCCCCCCCCCCCCAAATTTAGTGTTTTTCCAATAGCCCGTTGAACCTGTGCTTGTACTTTGTCCATATTCTGTTGGTGTCAAAACAGATTCCATCCAAAATATATGATGTAAGTAAATTACTGCTAAATTTATTCCTATAAAGTGTGAACCATTCTTGCATTTTGATACAGGTTTCTATAAATTCCATGATGGTGCAATTTTACAAAACTTAATGACCAACTATGCCTATCAACATGCTGCATAAGCCCAATACTGGAAAGGGGTCAATCTTATCAATCCACTCCTTGAAGCAAAAAGTAGAGTATTCAGACAACAGCTCTCCATGGAAGCAGAAGATCCCTTAAGAAGGGGGCTGGTCAAAAAGAATCTTGAGAATGACCAGAGAAAATCCTCATTGAATAACTTGCGTGGTTTTCCTCACTAAGGCCACAGCTAGTTTTAAACGTTTTTGTTTTGCTTGAAATAGGAGTTCGCGCTAACTGAAAATACAGCAGCAGGAAGTATATTCATATTTGGCTTTGCATATGTTCTTATTCGTATCATTTTTTGTGTATTAATGAGACAACAAGGTGTGTCTAATTGTGGTCCACATGCATATAATAGAAGAGAACTTAAGCCTAGATATCAAGTTACTTACTATAAGAAGGATGTGAACTTGACACCTTACTAAACTCACAAGAAGGTTTGAAACACTGGGGAGTGGTGATGTATGCAATTTTATCTGACCAGCTATAATGTGTAAATATTTGCATCAAGCAAGAGGTAAACAATACACAAGGCACATGACTTACCAACTAAAGAATCATAATTGTACCCAAAATAATAATATTTGTCCCCACTCTCATCCACTGAAGTGATTTACTGTAGCATTAAACACTATATTTTCCTAGCTTGGCGTACTTATACCTGCCTCAACTGCTGGCTGTCTGTGAAGGTAAAATCAGAAGGTTAGACCAGATGAGAGGTTTCACAAAAATACCTGCAAAGCTGTATCGAAATACAGGAGACTGTGTGACCGTGCAAGTGTGTATGTCCAGTAATCCAGATAACAATCAAAGTATTGCAGTATATAGATATACCTTTTTTGTTCATACATATGATGACAGGCTTTCAAGAGCTTCCTCTCTTTGTCAAGTCAAAAGCAATACTAATTGTAGATTCCCATTGAAATTAAGAAATGACAGGCTTCATAAAAAAATGTTCTGTTCAGTAAGCTGTGCACAAGTCTGCATAAGTGTAGGTAAGAGTAAATAAAGAAGGTTCTAAAGATTTTCATATCAAGGAGACAGAGAAACAGACCAGAAAGAAAACAGAAAAAAAAAATCATATCAAGAATGTTGAAGGTTACAAGAAGTTTAGATAATGCGACAAAAATGCCATATTTGCATTAAGACCTGCATTTTTTGTATAAAAGAGTGCCATCATTTGTTTTCTAAAACCAGCCAGAAACTTCATCTAAGGATGAATCTACACAGATTTTACACATTGACAGTTATACTTAAAAGGCCACTGTAGATCAGCAAAAAAGTCTCATTTTTGTAGACTGTGCATCAAACTAACACCGATAGTAACGATGTAATTTATGGGTATAAAAGTATTCTATGAAAAATATCCTCATTTTAGAAGACTCTGCCATTACATGGAAGCTGCCATGACAGTTCTACTTTCTTTTTAAGACATGAAGGGGTGGTTATGGAGCAAGTATACTTGCAAGCTGCTTCTACTGTGCTTATGGGAGGTAGGAGAAAAGTGCTCTGTGCTGAAGTCTAAATCCACCAAACAGCCATCAATTAGCCTCCATTCTTTCACTCTAAGATAATAAACATTAGTAAAAAACACCCACTCAGACAGCAGGAAGTGCAGAAGACCCAAACATGGAATCATTCAGGCAAAAGCAGTGTCTAATTAACTAAATAAATTAAAATTAAAAGATTTGCCGTTCACAATTTACACAGCTGGGTAACTCGAAGTGAGCTTCTCCCCCAAAAGACCCCCAAACCCCTAGAGTTATCTGCTATCATGTTATTTACTTTTATTGGCATATAAGAGGTCGGCTAGAAATAAAGCGCGGCTCTAAGCACTCGTGGTCGATCTCATGTGGGCAGGTTAATATGTTATGGTTTCCCTAACACACAAGTACCTAACCGACATGAGTTTCTCTTTGAGGCCAGTTCAGATTGTACCATATTTTGATACAAGGTTCATAAATATTTTCAAGTGATGTCGTTACAGCACTTGGTAGGGCTTAAAGAACCACAGTAATGTATTTAAAAGTAAAGTTCATATGTTTGTCAGGCAGAGACTATTAAAACAGTGTGCAGTTAAAATAAATACAAGTTTATAGCTGTTCTTACTTTTAAAATTGTCAGTTTTTCACTCAAGCAGTGCTGCCTTTCTCCACTTCCCTTTGACTTGTCAAGGGGTGTGGCTTGTTCTGCCTGTGGCCTGGACCATTATGGAGCTTGGAAGCAGACAGCACTAGGATGCCATTGGCCCTGCCTTATGATATAATTGAACATACTCCACCACATATACAGAGTTTACAACTATATTGCAATATGCTTACACAGTCACCCCATTGGATCTTCCCAGCTACAGTACATGACCTATAATAGCCCCACCCCTTTACTGACTTTTTTCTATGACCAAATTCCACGCCGAGTTGGCCACACGGCCGATAGACAGACAGATGGAGAAAAGCAACTATGCTTGACTGAAAATTGACACATTCCAAAACAAGAAAAAATATTAACTTAATTATTTAAAAACTGCATGCTGTTTAATAGCCTTTGCTCAACAAACAATCAAATGAGCTTTACTTTTAAATGCTGCACAGTGGCCCTTTAAGCGCACTTCATCTGAACGGTTAGTGAACAAAATGTGAATTTGCTCAAAATGCAACAAGCAGAATCAATGTACCCATTTTGCTTGTCTACTGCCTAGTGGCACAATACAGACACATAGCGGATTGGATTAAAAACACAAAACAACACAATTGACAAATAATGTATACCACATACACATGTCACAGCATTCATGCACCACTGCAGTTGCCTCATCTCATATAAAGGAAAACATTGGTGCCAGGCTTTGTTTGGCCCACAAAAAAAAAAAACATTTAGGAGACATCATCTGAATCCTACTCCCACTTTACACTTCCTGACATTTCAGATTTAGATCACTGACCAACTCAACAACAAAAACCCCAACACCCATATTTCTTCACAGCTCTTTTGACAAGTTTTTTTTTTTTTTTTTTTTTTAAGGCTCTACATCAACTTCAAGATGACAACCTTAGTAACAGGGTTGATTCTGTACTAAAAACCAACATGCAGATGAAGCACAACATCTCTTCCATAAAAACAGTATGTGTATTAAAAAGGTATATGGAAGTCACATGGATCATGAATGCATCTGATAGAGGAGAATCAGTAGTGAATGAAACATTTTTGCATGAAAAAATTCCATAATAAACACTAATTACCCTAAAAATTGAAAAGTTTGCAGTTGATTTTGAGTGTGAACAGCCTGGAAAAAGCAAGCTAAATTAGCATAAAATTCATAATTCGTTGTGGTCAGAGGCAAGTACAACAACGTTTCTGAGTCTCTCTCACTGGCGGAGGCAAAGCTGTTCAGGTGGCAGCAGTGGTAACAGCCAATTCGTTAGGACACAACTCCGCACAGCTCATTGGCTACAATGCTTTGCATAGATGCCTTGGGGATGTAGCTCACACAAGAAATGTACTTTGGGCATACCTCATATCCGATAATATTATTTTAAGTTTGATTATGGCTGTAATCAAACTTAAGACATAACATTTTACAAACTTCCAAATACCTTAAAATGTTTACTCTGGACAGTTTACCATTGGTCTTGCTAAATGGCTTATCCATAGTTTCAATACTATGAGGCAGTTAATTAAAAGTTAATTGATATTGTCATTTTAGCTACAGTTTGTATAGATAAAGCCCTGCCCCATATAAATGTGTGTAATAAGGTTTGAGTATGCAACAGTCACACATTCTATTCTGGATATATTTCTTTTAATCTCTCTTTCAAGACCTAGTAGGATGGTGTAGTGGTAAATGTGCTGCCCCAAAAACCATTGGTTCAAATCACTGCCTTGCAAAAATGTTAATACATCAATAAAAAAGTGGAAGGGATTTGATTAGAACCAAAGTAATGAAAAAACTCTGAGTTAGTATGTTTACCACTATACCAACTTACTGCACAAGAGAGAGAAGAGTATTAAAATGATCAAATATATTAACATAAAATAATATATAAAAAATTTGAGTCACAATTACAAACGACAACCTTATTAACTATATGTTCTGCCAACTATGGAGCTTAGGGTCTTTAGTTCAAATTCTCATACAGCTATTTTCTTATTTGCTTAACAATAACAAATGTGCTTTGTGGTCCTTTCAATATAATCATTTGAATTAAATAATCTAATTTCATTATATAATTTATAATAATAATGCTTCCTCAAATAATCAGTTAACATATTAGAATACGTACATAACTAAACTAGGGACACAGAGCTTAACTTGCTGTAATATTTGTATGCTGAATACAATAGCTGCTAGAAAATACTCAAGTAGTTATATATGACATAGCTCCTGATTAATCGCTCACCCCCTCCCCCTTTTTCCCCATATTTGCTCTCTTTCTTATGGTGCAGATCTCAATTGTTGACTTCAGTGGCCCTTTAAGAAATAGATTGGACAATTCTGTGGAAGATGAATGTTTTTTATGTAGCACAACCACCACTACTACTACACTCATACTCTTCAAATTTACTCTGAGCCGACAACGCTCTGTACAACAATTGGCAACTTTATAAGATCAGAATACTGTCCTCAAGAGAAAAACATTTTTTACAAATTATATTGAAAAAAAGTAATTTTTAACTAATGCCCTAGCCTATTAATTCCCAACTACAATCTGGTTTCCTCTTAAGGTTGGAGTCGGACTGTTACGTAAATACATTAGACAATCATACAAATCAGTTTTTCTGCTCACTTTTCAACACATGTATTACCAGTGTCCTGAGGGGTGACACTTCAACATGACGTCTAAGGGAGCCTAAATTATCAGATTCCAATACACCCTAGGTCTTCAATAATCAGAGTGAAGGCAATGTATGTTTAACATTATGTCAAATATTTAGAGGGGAGCGATTGAAGTGAAGGGGGGATCTCAATATTGATAATAATGCATTTAGTCAAGCTTTTTTTTTTCTCAATTTAAGGCTATGATCTTTCTCTTTAATTTGTAAAAGCGATACTTCTGTACCACAAATAAAATGTATGGCAACACTTGAGAAACCAACCTCTCTCCTCAGGAAACTCTTCATGGGCAAGGACTACATTTAAACCTGATGCCAGGACTCAAAGCAGACATCAGCAAGGCAAGCCAAATGAGGCAAGAGGCACGATTGTATATTTTATTACCTTGCTTACATTTTGTGGTCTCATAAAAATATATATATAGTTTCTTAATACGAAAAGAATATAAACTTACGTTTGTTTATCTATACAAAGATATTTGAGTATGAACGGTTACACAGGAAAGGATGGAAAGCCAGTCAGATGGAAAGATAAATTAACTTTGACACCAACGGTCAAATTGCACAGGTAGTTAATTCTGCTTGATATTACCATACTAGTAATTTGCCCATCATAAATGACGGTGTCAAATGTTATGTTCAATTTTCTGTGTGCTGTCACTCTCCCTCCCTCCTCTCCCTCCCTGTCCCCTCCCACTCACTCCCTCCCTATCTACCCCTCCTCCCTTCCCCTCCGCGCATTCACAATAGTGTGGCTGGGCGACGCATGTGCACATACGAGGCTGCAGGGCTCATGCGCAGTTGCACAATTCTCCCCAGTGCCCATCAATCGGCATGTGAGTAACGACTTTGCAGAACGCATCTTGCAGGGGTTATTCACATCTAATAACTATTATAGCGGATACATAGAGCATCACACAAACTGCACACGAGTCATAAGAGAAACCGTCTCAAGTGTGTGGAGAATTCTCAAATTCCCCTTTGAAGCAACAGTAAGTTAAAGCCGTCTAGGATGACCCTGGCAACATATGCAGGTTTTTTTTTTTTGTAAATAGTGTCTTACAACCAGCCAAATACATACTAATAAAACATGTTCTATGCTCTGCTTTCTAACATTATATGTAATAATATTAAAATCATTCTAGAATTATAAATTGGCTGTTCTGCACAAAAATGTACTTCCTTTTGCTTTACTGAAACTTATGGTGCTGTGATTTTATAAACATTATTTGCAGATAAAGCAAGATATTCGAGTAACTCTAAAAGCTAAAATCCTTACTTAAAAGGCAGTAAAATATTAAGCTATTAAAACACCACAAGAAGACACAACATCACTCAAAAATAAATATGAACAGAAAAGAGAGAGCACATTTTTAAAGGCTTTATTTTAATTATAATTCTTGTATAACCAAGCAGTTTCTTAAAGAGAATGCACAGAAATGTCATTCTAGCACTTTAGAATGGTATATAATGTTAAGATTCTCACCTTCGTCTGCCCACTTTTCCATTCTTTATGATTAAGGAGCAGTGTAATTCAATTTCCAAAGCAATATAAACCATATTTACATAAAATCAATGCGTATGTTACGAAGTGGTTCTCAAGATGTATTCTAGTCTCTAAACAGAATATATAGTACACAATGATCTCTACAACATACAGAAAGAAGAATTGCGAAGCAGAATGGACCCATGGTGCATGCAGTTTAAAAACAAGAGTATATAAAGGATAAAACCAAATCAAATGAATTAAGGAATAAGAAAGCTATTAAACTGTAAAAAAGGCACTTGGAGAATAGGGACCAGATTCTGTTGACACAAAGCAGACAATATTTAGTTTGGTTTTAGAAATAAAAAATAATAATTGCTACTCACAGCCTTTCGCTTTATAAAATAAGGGAAAAATAAAACAAAAATCAGGTTATACTAGTATTAAAAAGATACATTTTTACAGCCACATAAAAATAAAATAAAAAGCAAATATCTAAGCAAAATGTCACTTTGTGTAAAAGCAGCAATGCATAGCCTTTTAGATAATGTGTACTTTATGACACCACGTGCCAGCTCTTCCATATAATGTAGATTTACAGTAAACATTTGATACAATTGGTTTCAGAACTATAACTTATGTATCACATGCTCCCGGCATGGGGAGGTTAGTGGTCAGAACCTAGCAAAAAGTACTCCTATAGCCTTCAAACCATTCAAGATCTGTAAAAAAAAAAAAAAAAATGTCTGGGACAGCGCCAGCGTTCACTTGTTCCTTTGTTACATAATTGGTAAAGGAATCCATAAAATCCATACAACGTTTCTTTTTCTCATCCAAACCTTTTAACTAAAAACATCCAAGATTAATGCTGATTAGTTTCTTTTTTTTGCAGAAACATATCTCCCCCTAAAAAGTAAGCGTTTCCAAAGAAAGAATATTTGGCAATTTTCTACTCCACTAGGTGGTGAATTTAGAACAACTCATTTCAAATTAAAAGCCAAAAGTGGTCTTTCTTCCCGTTTTTGCCAGGGACTTTTTTTGTTTTCTCCTTGATCATCAGCACTATCATCATGGATGGAGAATTCATGCTCGGGACTGTTTGATGGTACTGGCGAGGAGTCCACAGTTCTTTTAACCGGCTCTTCTTCAAGGCTGGGTAACTGGCCGCCACTCCTCCTTCCAGATGCCTCAGGAAAAGGTCTGTTATCCTCAGGGCTACAAACAGCCGTTCCGCATTCACTACCACTTTGGTCCATGTCATCTAAATATACAAGCTGTGTGTAAGTTGTACTGTCTGGCATCTTCTGTTCATTTGGCTGCTGGTGCTCCTGTAATATTGGATGCTGCATACCTGGATGATGATGATGATGAACCTGGTGCAGCAGTGAAAATTTCTCACTTCTTCCTTTTCGGCCAGATTTTGGTTCATTCATGTCCACACCAGAGTCCAAGCTGGCATCGTTACTCCCATTTCTCCCAGCTCTTTGAAGATCAATATATGAATGTCTAATGTGTGCATTTGATCGTCCATCTAAAGAAACAAACCATGCACGAGGATGGGGCATTGGCCTCCCACCACCAAGCTCCAGCAAAGCTTTTTCAGTCAGAAGTTGTACTTCTCCATTCATCTGAGCAATGGCAGCATCATTCAGTGAAGCCGGAATAGATACAGATTCAGACATCATTGTATTTTGTCCACTCCATTCAATGCCGTCTCCATCTTGTAGATGTTGCTGGGATATCGCTTGAGAGCTTAACTGTGGAGGCTGCATCTGCTGAGAATGTTGTGTATGCCCTGCATGAGATTTGGAAAGCTCAGCTTGAAGTCTTTCTATTTCAAACTGTTGCTCTGCTGAGACAATCAACTGTTGACTTACAAAAGGGTGTTCTCCAGGCAACTTCATATAGTGAGCTGGAATTACCAGGGTAGGCAAAACATTTCTGTAAACACTGTCATTCACTTGGTCAACAGAATTATAGCATATGAGCTGCCCTGGCCGAGGAAAAGAGGTTGGCCTTTCAAGATGATCCACTGATCTGGACATACATTCATTAGGCCGTCGGTCTGTCATATGCTCTTGTTCAGGAGCAGAAGGCACTGTGTGCATTTGTTCCTGAATACTTGGCTTGCTTCCTCCCATAACATGATTGTTGTCTTTGTCCTTGTTTTCAAAGAAAGGTGGACATATAACAGAATTATAACTCCTTCGATACTCATCTTTCATGGGGGATTCAAACCTATCGGATATATCTGCGGACTTCCTTGAATTCAAGAGAAATTGATCCATAGATTTATTGTACACTTGTCTCAAAGTTGCACTTGGTGTTAGGTTATCCAAAGACATTCTGCTCTTTTCTTCCTGATGTGAAAGCAGCTCTTCCCTAGAGCTGAATTCCCTTGAGGTACTATATGAAGGCTTAAGCATTGGAGTGTGCAGATCGGCTTCACCACTTGATGACACCATCTCCATGTGCATAGGGCTAATTAGATTGATGTGGGACATTGAAGTGGCCTGGTCCTTTTTGGAACAATCCAGCGCTGTGGAAAGTTGAAGCTTCCTATGATGTTGACGTGGTTTCAAACATTTTCTCCTAAGCAAATAAAAAGTATAGTATTAGATTATATCAGAAACCGTATGAAATACTTGTCTGAAATTACTTCCTATAGTTCATATTTAGCAGATGTTTAACTAAATCACCAAAAAACACACACAGAACTTCAATTATATATATTAACTACAGTACTTCGACATTGATAAAAGCCTGCAGTCTACAAACCTACACCAAAGCATCAGGCCCACTGATCTGGTATAGGATATATATATATATATATATATATATATATATATATATATATATATATATATATATATATATATATATATATATATACATATATATATATATATATACACATATATATATATACACATATATATATATATGTATATATACATATATATATATATATATATATATATATATATATATATATATATATAGTTTAATTTCAGGGCTTTGGATACAATAGAGGATCATTAAGTTTTATAAGTTTTAAGGTAAAGAACTCAAAATAAAGGGAGAAGAAAAAAAAAAGTGTAAGGAAGACAGGGGCAATAATTTGCGAGAGACTGACATTTCTTGTTCCAAAGATGTCATCACCAACGATTAACAATGTCCATCTAAAGATCATGTTCAGTTCACCAACTAGTTTAAATGATACAAGTGGCTCCTGGTGATCCGCTACTTCTGTATGGTTGAAGCAGGAAGTAAGACATGGCGATTGGAATTCTCTTCTGGTGTTTATGAGTGCGGCAGTCAATAATATGGTTTTTAATTTAACAAAATTACCTTTACTTCTTATTGTTGATCTTGACTGCAAACTTCTTAGTACAAATGTTCCATAGTTATCTATGTTGGAGAAAAATTGAAGGGACGTAATAATTTACAGGGCGTTCATTAATCTCAGGTCCAATTTATAAATGTGACTTCTTATGGAGGGACTATCACATTGCACAATTTGCGTCCGCATTATGGGTAAATGTAACGAATACGGATGTTGATTAATCAGAATTTTGGAAGTCACCATTATGATCATCATCTTCCATATACAGCAAGGAAGATTTTTTTTAGCTGATCTAAGTTATGTTCTAGATTCCTTATAAAAGTATGCAGTAGCATTGTTTATATATTAAAAAAAATGTGGATTCTACACTGACATTGTATTTTAAAGAGCAGGTATTTAAAATGTACAAAATGTTAAAAGTATGTTCTTTCAATTTTTGTTCAAAAGTCTTATCAAAATATTGTCAGGAGCGCGATCTTAAAAAAATAAAAAAATAAAAAAAAAACACCAAACTATAGGCGGTTAACGGGTTATGGACGGGATAGCTTCTCGAGAACGTCTTTAAGTCGGATTTGTATGCAACTCGGATCTTTGATGAATAATAATAAGAACAACACTATAATGGCTCATATGTGGTAATAATACAGTGTTATACTGTTATAATGATAATAATACCCCGGTACTGTAATAATAAGTTGCCAGAAACTATTGTGCCCTTTCTTATTCAAACAAAGAGAATATAAAAACAAAATCATACAAAAAGCCTTAGGAGCCCTTTCTTAAGTACGGGTCGTCTACTTCAAAAAACCTCAGCCAGGAGAAGGAGTATTGGGTTACTCAGAGCTTTGTAACTCAACTGGTGCAGTGCTTTGGCAAACCATAGTTAAGAATTAGTCAGGAGGAGGTCCTTTCTTTAACTACTACACTACTAATTATTCATGCAAAGAAAAATGATGAGGTTTAATATCTGCATATATTTAATTACCCCACTGTCCTTTTAAGGATATAACATTAAGGCAATTTTTAGAGTAACAGTTTAGGTAATTGCACACCAATACAAATCGCTATACACCTTGCTAAGTGGGACTGATGCTTTGTTTTATTTTCTACATAGCAGCTCATATAGTAGAGAGTGGTGTAAAGTGTGGTATTTACCTGCAGTAGTAGAGCAGCAGGCACAGCAATATCAGCAATATGAACGCCATCCCTCCTAATATCGCCAAAAGAAACAAGGTGTGATAGGTTGTGATGTCCTGCGTTACCACCGGGTCTAAAAGACAAAAAGAGAACCATGGTGAGACCTTAATGTACATACTGGGTCCTGATCAATAATAATACATCTACACAGCATAGAAGAAGTTAACCGATTTGCTGGCAAAAGGTGGCTTCAATATATGTTCAGGAAATGTAGGCCTGAATACCGTACAGTATATTTAATATTAAGAAACAAATTATATTACATCACAATTACAAGAATCATGTCAATGTGATCTCTAGGTGAGACATCATGGTTCTCCAAATCACATCTTATACAGAGACAGACGTTCTATGGATTTTACTAGTTATGCTATACCCCTATGTATACATTTAGTTTATGAAGAAGTGTTTATACTCTCTGTTTGTACCATCTAAAATCACATGTTGCAACAGGATGTGGAGACTTTGCCCCTGACGGATTGGTATAGACATGCACATCCAGTACTCCTAATAAAGCTAAAATACGAATGCCTACATAATACACACTTTACTTGGGTTAAAATAGGAATGCCTACATAATACACACTTTACTTGGGTTAAAATGGGAATGCCTACATAATACACACTTTACTTGGGTTAAAATAGGAATGCCTACATAATACACACTTTACTTGGGTTAAAATAGGAATGCATATATAATACACACTTTACTTGGGTTAAAATAGGAATGCCTACATAATACGCACTTTACCTGGGTTAAAATAGGAATGCCTACATAATACACACTTTACCTGGGTTAAAATAGGAATGCCTACATAATACACACTTTACCTGGGTTAAAATAGGAATGCCTACATAATACACACTTTACCTGGGTTAAAATAGGAATGCCTACATAATACACACTTTACCTGGGTTAAAATAGGAATGCCTACATAATACACACTTTACCTGGGTTAAAATAGGAATGCATACATAATACACACTTTACCTGGGTTAAAACAGGAATGCATACATAATACACACTTTACCTGGGTTAGATGGAGACATGGCAGCAACCCAGTAGCCCAGCTGTGGTGCAATGTATGTCCAGGTTAGCTGACTGCCTTCTTGCTGAATGAGGCCAAGACTACTTTTCAGCCATGTTCCTGTTGGATAAAGCATAGTGATCAATGATTGGTTTCTCACATATCTTCTACAATATTTTTAGTTTTAAGACAAATCTACTACTGACATTCATCTTTCACATTCTGTTTGTTCTGAGGTCAGAAAAGCTTTAGAAAGAATAGTCCTTTATAATACTTTAAAATCCAAATGTTAAGAAATAGTAGTTAGAATATATTTATATTAACGATACACAACTGAATTAAATTATATGTTACAGCAAGTGCAAACACTACTTAAATGTAGACAAATGGAAAAATAAAGTAAAATGTTTATTTGCTTAACCAAACTGTAAATACACATAATTTTGCTCCCAAATACACAATCAGGAAAATGATTATTATATTAGTACAAGAACATCACCCATCAGCTATTAATCCCTTATGTGAAAGATCATGAAATAAGACTTTCTAGCACATATGTGCTTTAAGTAATAGATATTTCACAACAAGCAGAAGAATAAATGTAAAAAGCAAAGAGAAAAAAATAAATAAAATATGGTGCAATTATTTAAAAACTTTTCAAGAAAATGTTTCTACTGAAACCTATTTCTAGAGGGCAATTTATACAGACTCAGAGCATCACGGTCATATGTCAAATGAATGTAAACCATGGGACAGCACTGTAGAATCTCTTACAAAGACCAATAATGTGCAATGATTCACCGACAGGCAGCCAAGCCCTAAAATTACCATCAATGCTCTTTAGAAAAGTTATCCACCCTGAAATGCTTCATTTGTGCACATTCATTCTGAGACTTGCCCAGTATTGCAGAAGCGCGAATCTATGTACATAGTAAAATCAGCTACAACTACTTGTGTTAATATTTATGTAAAGAAAATGTGGCAAGCGGAGAAGAATGGCCAGTTGGTTTTCCCCATGAGAACATTTTAGATATCCGAGATAACAAAAACATAAATATACTTATTCTACTTTAGCCATGATTGTGGGATAATGGCAGACAAATGAGAAGTGGATATATTCCAGTTTCCTATTGCACAGGATTGAAGCTGATTGGGGAGTAATTTAAAGACTCAATTATAATTTGGTAGTACCCAGATTGGTTTAAATACCTAGGATAAAGTCCTAACCTAGTAGCTGTGCGGATTCTGATTGGGAATGCAGCATCTGGACCTGAGCTCCACCAAAATGAACAGGGTTTTGTAAGCACTGCAGTTAATTCCACATATATCCACTAGATGGCGCAATTGTGTTTCATACAAAACAAACAACAACAGCATGCAGGTGTTTCGACAATGTCATTATTTATTTTTGAAGCAGATGTAAAGAAGATTTGGGGTGTATTCCTCTAACATAGGCTCCAAAAATATATTTGAATGCATTTTCTTCACCTATGAACAATGTTGAAATAGAAACCATATGGTCACATTGTTTGAACTGCAGACATGTAAATTCAGGCATACATTTTTTTTTCCATTATTAATTTAAGTAAAAAGATTGGCTTTTGTTCGAACCTAACATAAGAAATAGTATAAGCATAGTAGTGTCAATGTTTGGGCTAATATTGTGTGGATCACAGTCTTTTTGCCTATCAACTTGAAATTTTCCATTAGATTTTACATTTTTGTTTTTTATATTTGGTTGTGACAAATAATTTTTTGTTGACGATTTATAACCGAAAACTCTGAAATTGGTATGAAATGGTGTAGGAAAAAAATAACTAGCAGTAAAATCAGTATTCGAAGAAAAGAAATCCAATATAGCTTTTAGAACTTACATTTGAACTTCAGTGTCGAGCAGAGCAGCTTCTCCCCATTCCCGTTAGGCGTTTTCATGTACAGATCCCAAGCTTCAGGCACTCTATATATGTAGTGGCCCTATTATATATACACTGTTATGTGTCCCATTACAAATCAGTTCTTTGTGGCAAAACACAATATAAACCCCACTACGCAATATGAAAGTTGCTTTATATCCTGAGCCTGAAGCAGATGTTTAATCCGCTCCAATATCTCTTTGTACATTATGTATCTATGTAGGCTAAAGCCTTTTAACCTATTAGTTGCACTTCAAGGAAACATGCAATTCCATACCACCTAGTATTTTAAGTAGCCAAAGACAGATATTTCCATGTTCGGAAAAAAAAATTCACTATGACAAGCAAGTTGTCCAAATCTTGCAAATACGTGCAATTCGTTTGTGCTCACAGCTTTGCGGACACACACACGTAATTGATATGGTATATGGCCTCACTTCTGTAGTGGGGAAGCTTTTAGAAGGGTTAATAAGGGATAATATACAAGAATATGTCTATTTGAACAGGATTATGAGTAGGAGTCAACATGGATTTATGAGGGATAGGTCATGTCAAACAAATCTAATTAGTTTCTACGAGGAGGTTAGTAGGAACCTGGATCAAGGCAACTCAGTGGATGTAGTCTTTTTGGATTTTGCAAAGGCTTTTGATACAGTGCCACATGGGAGACTATTGTGCAAACTAAGCGATATAGGATTTGCAGTAAATATCTGCTCATGGATTGAGAGCTGGCTAAAAGACAGGAAGCAAAGGGTTGTTGTAAATAGAACATACTCAGATTTGACTAATGTGGTAAGTGGGGTTCCTCAGGGTTTAGTATTAGGTCCTATACTTTTTAACATATTTATTAATGACTTAGAGGTAGGATTGGAGTGTGGTGTCTCCATTTTCACTGATGACACAAAGTTGTGCTTTCCCTCCAAAGGGATTTACATAAAATTGAAGAATGGGCATCTAAATGGCAGATGAGATTTAATATGAATAAATGTAAAGTTATGCATCTGGGAAGGAAAAATAGCCATGCAATTTACAATCTTAATGTAGCAAATCTAGGTGTATCAGATACTGAAAGGGATTTGGGAGTGCTTGTGGACAACCACCTAGGTAACAGTGCTCAAAGCCAAGCAGCAGCTGCAAAGGCAAATAAAATATTAGCATGTATTAAGAAGGGTATAGAAGCAAGGGAAGCAACTATAATTCTGCCACTATACAAATCTTTAGTACGCCCTCATTTGGAATATGAAGTACAATTTTGGGCACCACTTCATAAAAAGGACATTTTAGAGCTGGAAAAGGTACAGAGAAGGGCAACAAAACGAATAAGGGGAATGGAGGGGCTAAGTTATGAAGAAAGACTAACCAAATTAAACGTATTTTCTCTAGAAAAAAGGCGTCTAAGAGGAGATATGATTCCCTTATATAAAATACATCCGGGGTCTGTATATAGATTTGTCAAAGGAGCTTTTTGTGCCAAGAGGTTTTCAACTGACAAGAGGACATCCCTTAAGGTTAGAAGTAAAAAGATTCCACCTTAAAGAAAGAAAAGGGTTCTTCACAGTAAGGGTGGTTAATCTGTGGAATTCTCTACCAGAGGAGGTGGTGACAGCGGATTCGATAGATAACTTTAAAAGGGGACTGGATTTATTTCTGATTAAAAAGGGAATTCGGGGGTTATCATGGATAATTAGAGAGGCATTATTGATGCTGGGAGAAGTCCGGTCGCCAATGTCTGGGATCAGGAGGGATTTGATTTTTATTTTTTTATACAACTAATTAATAGTTAATCCGCATATTGCAGATCAGAGGAGATCTTAAAAAAGGTTGAACTTGATGGACTGAAAGTCTTTTTTCAACCTTAAATACTATGTAAATTATATATATATTATATACACACCCACCGAACAAAAACACACTCCTGACTTCTCTTTCATTTCATTACACAAATCTCACCAGATGAAGAAAGAGGGGCCTGATTCTGGGCGATCTTGTCCCTAAAAATGGCCATTGAGGGAATATATATTTTTTTTAGATCTACCCTTGAAAATAGGCACCATGTTTTTACAATGTGAAAAAAATACATCCTTCAATTGATTTTTGTAAGCAATTATGTTGCAGCGGATACAATCCTTTTAGTTTCTACCAATCTCTATTACTTCCGGATGTGGGAGGAGAATGGACAGGAAGTTGCTTTATATCTAAAACTGCCAGTGCAGCTCATTACTGTACATGCACACATCCTGAGATAGAAGCTGCAAGTAGTAGCCAAGAAAAAAAATATATGGAAGTATGCAGTAAAGAATATTTATATATAAAATGGAGGAATGTAAATCCTGCATTTATTTATTAAATGTATGTTACTTTTAAAGAGAGTTTTGCTCATTATAAAGTACCATATATGACCACAGTGGACCTTTACATTTGGGTCTATCCAATAAATTAGGGAAAGTTGGGTGGTACGGATTTCATATCGGTGTACGGTTGTCTGACAGTCCAAATCTCTTCTATTTAACGAACAATTGAAGTTTATGAAATTCTAAAGAGGCACACAAAGGCCGCAGCAGACACCCCAGCCTGCTTGCCGCTCACCACCTGTCTGTCCTCCATGCATTCATTTATCTGCCCGACATCAATGACTTCTCTACAGCACATGCTGAAAGAAATCAGTGCCTGAAAAATGTACTTAATAACATATTCTGCCTCCCGTAACATTTCACATGATGCTCGGTGTATGCCACTTGTAAGAGACGATGCCTCACATTCTGTGTTTACAAGCACGAGAAAGACTTGTATATTTAAAATGAAGAAAGGAAAACAAGTTAAACAAGTTGTGAATATTTAATATTCCCTAACAAGATAATTTGCCCTCTGTTGCTTCTGTCTGACATGACAACTGTTCCTTTGTATAATTCAACTGTCCCTGTGTGCCATCTGACATCTTGCATTAATATGGGAATATTAATTTAAAGATGTGTCAGATGGCACAAGGATATGAGCAGTTATTTTTTTGCATTCAGCAAATTACTTGCGAAACCCAAACCAGAGAAGATGTTAATTAGAAATAAATAGTTTTATTTGTTGCACACCAGATGTTTTCATTTCCTTTAAAAAAAAAAAAAAAGAGCTCAACATGTAATGGGAATCAGGAAAAATATCTTAAAAAGAACTCTGTACATATAATATGTAATAAACAAACTGGACGTACACAAACTAACAAACAGGATATAGTGTCCACTAGCAATTCCAAAATATCAGTAGGTGTTCGGAATCTAGAGCACTGGTGGCCCACATGCCAGATGCAGCTTGTCAACTTCTTTCTGTGGCCCACTATATGCCAGGGAGAGTCCCCTCGGAAACCTGGATTCTTTGTGGCATGAATTCAACAAGGTGCTGGAAACCTTCCTTAGAGATACCTCCCCATCTGGACATGATAGCATCACACAGTTGCTGCAAATCTCCTGTCCCACCCCATCCTAAAGATGTTCTATTGGTTTGAGATCTGGCGACTGTGCAGGCCATTGGGGTACACTGAGGTCATTCCCATGTTCATGGAAGTAAACATTAGAAGATTCGCAGATTGTGGCTGTGGGTTCCCTGGTGGTCCAGTGGTTAAGATTCAGAGCTTTCACCTCTGCGACCTGGGTTGGATTCCAGTCAGGGATCTAAGATCTAAGAGGTCACACCACCCTAAAGCCATGCAGGTTTGGGTCTGGTCAGTACTTGGATAAGAGACCTCCTAGGAATACCAGGAGCTGTTTGCTGTGGCCCACTGGAGAAGGAACTGGCATGGTGTGTTAAGGTCCATGAGATCACTGAGTTTTGGACACGACTGAACGACACACACACAGAATCAAGATTCATCAGACCACGTACTGTTTTTTCCAATTTTCAGCTGTCCAGTGTCGGTGAACTGTGGCAACTGTAGTAATTGGCTGTCTGGAATGGAATCCAGTGTGGTCTTCTCCTGCTGTAGCCCATCCACTTCAAGGTTGGACGTATTGTGTGTTCAGTGATGCTCTTCTGTATACAACGGTTATAATGTGTGGCTATTTGAGTTACTATCACCTTCCTGCCAGCTTGAACAGTATTGCCATTTTCCTCTCATCTTATTAACAAGGCATATTTGCCCACAGTACTGTCGCTCACTGGATGTTTTTGTCTTTTTTACACCGTTCTCTATAAACTCTGGAGTGTTGTGAGCAAAAATCTTAGGAGATCAGCTGTTTTTGTGATACTCAAGCCACTTCATCCGGCACCAACAACCATTCCATGGTTAGTCACTTAGATCACATTTCTTCCCCATTCTGATGTTTAATCTGAACAACTACTGAAGCTCTTGACCATGTCTGCAGGCTTTTATGCCTTGAGTTGCTGCCATACTATTGGCCTTCAACATGAACAAAGCAGGACCGCGCTCTTCTACGGAGGGTAAAGCTTTGTTTAATAGCCAGCGCAACATTTTTAGGCACAACATTCATTTCATCAACAAAATGCTTGTGATTGGCTGAAGACCTGTTATGTTAAAGTGGTTTCCCTTGGCATTGACCTTTTGGTGGGGATACAGTCAACAAATGATTGTTCGTTTTAGATTTAAACAGACTGTTCTTAAAACTATTTAGAAATATCATCCAAAGCACGCGTTCCACCTTGATGACTGTAAGCTCAACTAGAGGATGGTACTCATTTTTGAAAGTTATTTCAATATTGAATATTGATATTCTAAATCATTAAGTACACATTTTATATAATTTTTAATTAAAACATCTAGAACCCATTGTAAGTTCATTCAAATCATACTTTAAGTCATTAGAATTTTCACAGTTTAAGGTTATTATATATTAAAAAAAAAAAAGTCTGAAAAGTACTAAATTGATAATTGCAGTTAGCTATAATGGGATGAAGGAGTAACTGCAAATAACAGAAACTCGAGTAACTCTGTAGGTACAGACTACTGCAGTTGCAGTCATATTATAGGGACACAGAGCAGATGTAGGAAGTGTTATTCTCTGCTTCCAAGTCTCCAAACCACAAGTTTCTCAAAACTGCTAAAAGAAAATGTGGTTTCACTGTATGTTTTAACAAACCTGGGCCATAGGTACCAAAGAGTGGATTTTTGGAGAATCTCACCATCACTATGTTATACTATAAGGCACATGTACTAAAAAGTATAATCTCCAAGACATTTTCAGAAGTATATTGAACACAGACCAGGATCTCCTTCCTGGAGGGAAAGTATCATGTTAAAATAACTGTGTGAAAACAGCTTAAACCCCAAAAGATAAACGATTTGGATTTTGTGCTGGCGGGAGGTCAAGAGATGATGATCACTGTTTGTTTTGTTCAAGTTTAGCTCCTAAAATTCAGGATTTAAGCGATTGAGACAAGGAGATACATACAGAATCTCGGATTTTACAGATTCCATGGTGTATTTCTAACTCAAAGCTGTTGGATTTTATAAAATAGATATAATCCTCCTGTAAACAGCTTGAAGAGCGAATATAGTGACAGATGCTGGATGAGCTTTCTATGTACTGTATTACCATACTTACGTTGTGTTTAGAGATGCAAGCTATTTAAAAGCATATATAGTTGCGCACTTCATGCTGGGACATAAAATATCTGTAATAATTATAAATAATTCAAATGTTAACTCAAAGCGCATCAGATCTCGGTCTAAAAAGTTCTAGATGATTTAGGTTTATGCAGAGTCTAATAAAATGTATAGACTAGTGCTCTTGGTGTGCGTCAAAGCATGGGTATCCTCACACTGGCCTAGCACTGCTAAACATTATTTTAGTAAAAAGGGAATAAATATTAACTTTGTATCTGTCTATACTTTTTTTGTTAACCATTTACAGTTAAGAACCACTAATTAAATTGTATGTTTCAGTGAATGGTACAAAGTTAAACATAGCAACCTAGAATGCAATATTGCAATTTATTTGCAAATTTTAACAGATTCAACAGATAAAAAAAAAAATTATGTGTCGTGCAAAATCTTGAGCACCCTACCAGCTAATAAGTTTTCTTCATAGGGCTAAAAACTTGATTGACTTGTTAGTCCAAACCAAATTATTCTATCACCCATTTAAAAGATCATGTTTCAAATATTACAGTTTTGTATGAAAATCAGTAATGTATAGTCCGACAGCATTATATTAACTGGAGACATATATTCTGTGTGCCGTCACAACATGCTTTTATCCCAACATTTTTAATGCAAATCTTGATAAGAAAACTTTTTAACACACACACAGTAAGATGCTTAGATGTGTCACAGGTTCCATGTTTATGGTATTCTACTTTGAACTAGAATTTAAAAAAAAAATGCAAAATCCTGTTTGCAAAGTTATACCAAATAAAAACAAACTTTGAAATATATCATATGCAATCCTGGGCATCGCCATCACCATTTTTGTCTTTTAAAACCCCCTCTTTCTTTTTTGTTCAGCAGGAAAAAGCCTTAGACATGGAGAGAAGTTCAATAAGGTCTACGGTATCACTGGAATACCTATGCACTTTTATAACATATTTAGATACAGATGGCCACTTTAATGATTTTGTAGGTAGATTTATATGAATCAGTTATATGTGTGTAAGTTATGAAATGTGGATGCAAGGCTAGTAAAATCTAGACTTAAGTGAGAAATTTAGGTGGAGAACCTCAAATTGAGGTGCTTCTCTCCACCCCTGTTATGATGAAAGGGGGTGGGAATGTGTCTGAAAAGGAGTTTCAGAAAGTTTTGTTAATGATGTGGTAAGGGTTCTAAGGATTGTGTGGCTTGGTGTAAAAATATACATTTCCTTTAAAGCAAACAATGTAAAAGTGACACAAAAATAGCATCCTCTTATATAGAGCTAGTAAAACAGTTGTATACTGACTTTGATGAAATCTATGCTACTATTTACTGTAAAAACTGTAAAAGCAGGTATAATAGCATGGTAATGGTCAAAAGAGCAGTGTCAGGTACATATCGAGCATAAGTATAACAGTCTCTGAAGCTACGGACAAGTGAGGGAAAGTGATGTTCATAAACAGAATGTTCTGAAACTCCTTGGATAGTCAGCACCGCTCCCACCCCTTTCATGACATAAAAGTAGGTGGAGAGATGCAGGAGGATCTCACACTTAATTTAAATTTTTTTTTTTACTTAAGACTTTATGTATAAACCCTTATATTCAATAAAAAATAAAATAAAAATAAATAAAAAAAACTTACAGCTGACAAAGCCAATAAACTCACACACAATATAAAGTTTTAGAAAAGTAAAAAAAAAAAACACAAACCAATCAAACACCATATTGTATTGTGTCTCTTTAACAGACAAACCACAGTTTGAAGGTCATGTTTTAGTAACATCTCTCTGGCAAATGACAGACCTTAAACATATGGTAGAGGAAAGTATCCAACTGACTGCCAAATATGATGCCAGCATCTGAGGCATAGATCACGGTGCTTTAGGCGTAGCCCCTAAATTATTGGTTTTGGCCTGAATAAGATGGATAGGAATATAATGTTGATTCACCCTGTCAATACAGTTTAGGAAAAACCACAATCATAAGAGACAGGAATACTAGGAAAGCAAAATATCTGGCTTTTTTACACCTCCATGCAAAATTATTGTCTTTAGGATAGTTACCGTAATATATATCTAATATGAGTGGAGACAATTCCTTACTATTTGGACTCCAGGCTCTGAAGAAGTCACTTATAAACCATATATTTTATTATTATATCTATGCAAATACTCATGGGTGAGCAATGATTCCAAAATAGATTTTATGTACTTTGTAATAATTACTAAAATGTTTATATACTCTGGTTATACAGGCATCACTGAGGTTCGCCAATTGTGACTTGGGGATAAAATACATTAGCGCAAATGATTTTATTCGTTTATACAAACATGTAAATTTTCCTTCATTACATAATTATATTTTTACTAGTTCCAGACTGGTGGAAATTCAAGCCATGATTATTTCTATGTACTTATTTATAATACTGAGCCTTTGGGATGCTTTTGCCACCACACCACTTAAACTGTAGCTATGGATGCATTTTTGCTGAAAAGGCACATTTTGTTGAAATCAGTGAACTATTTGCTGGAATGAAGTAATATTTTGGCCTGTTTATCAGGTTGCTATGCAATAAACAACTCCTATTCCATACATGTCTACCTATTGTTAGTTGACTGTGAAGCAGCATGGTGTGCATACAAGTAAGAAGATAACATATAACCATAGCTTCAAAAAACTAAAATGCTTCCAGTCCGGATAGGCATAATATTGATAATATAAATGAATTATCCATAAATTATAATAAACAAGTACAATTATTTCCTTTGATGCCAGAATGGGCCGCAAAAAAAGGGGTTAAAGTATACCTGCCCCAAGAAACAAAACTAAGTTCTTTTTACCGTTCACTAAATTTTTTTTATCAGTTTTCTAAAATACATAACTATTTAGATGCTATAAAGGCATTTGATACAGCACAGTAAAAGTTATTTTTACAAACAGAACTCATAGACAATTGGCCAGAATATATTTTTAGATTATGTCCACAATTATTTACTTTTTGGGTACTTTTAAGAATAGGAAAAATAGGCTGTGTAATTTAAATTTATAAAACATTTTTCATTTAGGAGGAAATAAATATTAAGAGAAAAGTCATAGTAATTTCAGCTGTGGCATTGCTCCTAACAAACCCCATTTCAACACCCAAGTCCAATGTCCTTCTTACCCAATGGTTGACCAATCTTACAGGTGCGCCTGAGCATATCTGTCTGGTGAACAAACGTGCCATTGCAAAACATTAAAGATTACCCCCTTCCATAGATTGACTAGATACAACATTCTTTAACTTTCATACAATGACCAAAGCGGACAACATACAGTATTCAACACCTAGGGGCTCAATATCCCTAAACAACTGACTAAATATAGGTCCTTCCTCTCGTAGCACTCAGCATCACCATGCCACATATCTACTACCATGACTGATAACAGTCTATCCTGACAAGATTCCCTTCTGGTCTCTGTTCTTCCTTTTACTCTTTTTCATTATATAAACCTTTTATTAATACATGCTATAAGATTTGGTTGCAATTGGCTTCTCATGTTGGTACGTTCAGTTTGAAATAGATATGTAAGTTCAGTCTATTCAGGCTTTGATTTAGCAGAATAAAGACGGCATTATCTTTGGTTTGCGTTTGTAGAATTTTAAAGAGTAGGTTATAAGAAAAAAAGGAATTATTTGCACAAAAAAATAATGCTGAAATAGGTTAAATGTTTTCTGTATCAGCCAAGGGAATAATGGCACAACATAAATAAGACTTAGTCTTAAAGATAAAACACGTTAGACCTTTCAGTCATCTTTTATTCAGCAATATTTGAAGATTACTTCACAGTATTTTACAAAACAAAAGCAGAATCACATATCCCAGGAAGCAGTGACAGATGTCCGATACACAGTCAGTGCACATTATTTGCATCTTATTCAAATATCCCTGAAGCGCACTTTGCATCCCAAAGGTGGCAGTATTATATTACTTTGTAAATTCATCGTCATGTTGAATGGGGAGGGCTGATCCTTAAATGGCTATTTTAGTGGTCACACAATAGGGTTTTATTTGTTTGTGATTAGCAAACTCATCAGTAGCTGAAGAAAAAAATCCTTATAGCTTTTACATTTATTTTAATGTCAACAGTGTTACTTCTAGAAGATGTTCTTCTATCCACCCTGTATCCAATTCTAAAGTCCTGCTCATATTTAAGTACTGTAAATGTGTTGGACTGTGGTCATTAGACAGGAATATTCCTGCATATTAAAAAGTCATTTGTTGTATAGCGCATTCATAGACTAGATCAGTATATCACTGTTTATATGTCCCCAATAAGTAGTGTGATCGGGTTATACTTGTACAGCCTTGGCTACGCACGGCTTTGTATTTCTGGAATTCCCTCCTGCAGATTTAGAAATGTATTCGCACAAACACCACCTCATGGCCCGGGGTTTAATCGGCTTCCTGCCTCTGGTCAGGTCCATTACTTATATGGCTTAATAGAGGCATCCACCAGATGAGGTTCCATTGTAATCCCAACTGCCCAGACAACACCTAAGTCTATTCACTTTACTAGTGTTTATCCTTTAAATCTATGAGGTTTAAAGAAAAAAAAAATTCTGAAATTTTCTATAAATTAAAAAAAAAAAATAGCAGCTCTCTTTGTAATTAAATAACAATGTCAGAGTGGGTAATCATATCCATAGAACTAACCTATTAAGGTTAGTCCGTTCTCTGATTGAGCACCTATTTTGGTTATTGCTTATGCGAATGACCCTTAGGACTTCCAGCCCTATTAAATTAGAAGCCCGTAGCAGCAATGTGAGACCCGTAGCGGCTGCGGGCTTGAAATTTGGCTGAGTTACAGTGCTATTAAATTCCAGCAAGGCGCAAGTTACGGGCTTAAGAGGCAAACCTGTAAACCATTTGTCGGACGTTGGATGCGCAATAATATTAATATTCTATTACATGCGAGTTCCATTATATGTATTAATAGACTGATTTCTGGGATGGATATAAAACATGGAAATTACACATGAAATAAAAGTATTTTATATTGCCGATATGCGAGCTTGAGAATGTTGCGCTATTAATAATACCTAACATCACTTTCCCTTTAATAATGAGTATAGTAGTGTGTGTATATTTGCAGTCACAGTGCTACGGATTGGACTTTACCCCCCTTGCGTGTCCTTTCTAGTGCCCATTGACCTCTTGGCTCCATTTGCGGGTTACAGGCTTGAACACCAGTGAATTTGTTGCACTTTAATAGCATGATTGGAAGCATAACAGTTACGGGCTTGACAGAACAAAGGATTTGCGGCCACGAAATTCCACGTCCCATAGGCATTTTTTCCCTGCTCATAACCCACAGATCGGCAGCGGCTTTCTTTACGGGGGGCCAATTTAATAGCCGCAAGTCTTGCGGGCTACGGTTTTACATGTTAGGGGAATTTAATAGGGCTGTTAGTCTCCTAAAGGTGATGGGGTGCTCCAGACAAACTCCTTGCTCATTGTGCCTTGTACACCCTACTGACATGGCTCAACTAAGGCAGAAACTGGGATTTGCAGTTTCTCCTGTTCAGGGTTGAATTGCCTGGTATTTCGGGGCTGGATCACTAGTGAGTGGGACCAGACTGATATATTATCGGATATTTCTCCCTGTGAAGGGCACAAGTGAGCTAAAAGAGGCTGCTCTCAGAGTGGGTTATCATGTCCGTAGAACTAACCCATTAAGGTTACTTTATTCTCCGATGAAGCACCTCTGTTTTTGTTGTTGTAGAATAAATGTATTTGCAGCAAGGGCACATTTCAACCTTTTTCTCCAGCCATTTAGGACCTGTACATTTGTATTTAGCACATTCAAGTTGAGGGAGAGCTGAAGTGTGGATCAATGACTGCAGGAAAATATCATTAACTAGACTTTACATCACGTATTTTCCGTGTACTCATTTTTTTAATGCACAAGCTTTTGATGGTATAATTATCATGTACACTATTTATGGTCTAAGCAGCTGCTATGAAAATAATACGAGGAATTGTTTTACAACAGAAAGATCAAATCCTTGATGAGTAAAAAATACAGTTGTACAAAGTAAATCAAGCGGTTTGGTAGGTTTTGTTAATTTGTACATATACCTTTAAAAAGCAAAGGGTGAAACTCAATGTCCACTGACCCCCAAAAGAAAAAAATATATTGGGGGAAAAAAAAAATCAAAAAGTAATATATGTTGTGTTTGTCTATGTCCCTTTTCTCTTGTGTCATAAAAACATAAGTATCTTGTCCAGTTGGGGATAGCACAAAAGTAGGACACAGACCGGGAACATTATACAGCTAATCCAAAAACAGGACAAAACCTCCCTTTATGTGGTATTTTCCATGTGATTTTGGTTCTCTCACATCCCTTCAGGCAAAAACAACCACTTTCGATTATAAACTGGATGGCTTTATCATAAGACCAGCCTTAATATGGGATGACTGGTAGAAAAGCAGGCCACGTAGCGAGGGAGCTTTTAACAAAGCTCTGTGTTTGTTTTTATCTCCGGCTAAAATACATTTCCAGGAAGAGAAATACACAAATATAGCATCTGTAAAACAAGAAGTTGACAAGTTCAGCATAAAGCACTTGGAAAAATAACAATATCTTAGCTGCCAGAAGGTCCAGAACAAAAGCAATGCAAAGCTTTGCAGGCTCTCCTGGCATAGGAGGAGAATATGGTATATAAACTATACTGACAAAACACTAAATACAAAATGACTGACATAACACTATAATCACGATTATATTCTTCCATTTATGTAAAAAAAACTGGGTTTCCATAACCAGAAATGAACACTGTTGAGGTCAATCATGCCGGCAACTTTTTGCCAATTGCGCTGTATATTCTATACGAGAGGCAGTCAATAGGTTGTCCTGGGTCCAATCAGCACCTCCAGCCCATACATTCCGGACCTCCTCCTCATTATTAAATATTCTATATATCTCTTCTAAAAACAGGTTGTAGTTTAAACGTACGGCCGTTTCCAACCCAGTGACCCTATGAACTGCAGCACACCATATATTTCTGGTCGTACGTAGCCATAAGGTTTTCTTGGCAAAGATACTGGAGTGGGCTGCCAGTTCCTTTTCCAGTGGACCAATTTGTCTGACGTCTCTGCTATGACCTGGCCATTTTGGGTGACCATCACCACTTAGATACACAAGCCCCTTCAGCACAAGGTATCGACTTCAGAAGGGGCCACAAATAGGTAGGGCTTCATAACTCTCCATGCCCTGAATTCGTTATTGCATTGGGAGTGAGAAGCAACCCAGGGGGAAGATCTATCTAAATTGCAGCACGATAATGAATGGTGACTAGGAAGTCTGTTTGTAAATGACTAGCAGCTCAGATTAAACTGCTCGCTGCTACTGTGCATTTCAGAGTGTTTTTCAAACTGCCACTCTCCCTTATGTGGATCCACTCCAGCCACAATACTTCATGCAAGGGTGGATAGATCCAGGGCAGGTAACCACAGAAAAATAGTAAGCAACTGTTTAAACGTACAGTAAGTTTTTTTTTTTTTTTTTTTAATTAAGCCCTATCTATTATTTAGAGATGCATTTATACAATTAGTCTAGTTATTATTCCCTATATCACCTAGGATCCTTTTGAAATGCCATTATAAAATATAGACTGTGCCTTGGTATATATAAGGTATAGTAAGGAGCTATTGATGTCCCATATTTACAAAATGCTCTTTTGAAAGACCTACATTTCAAAAGATTCTAAATGTTTTTCGAAAAATAGATAAAAACAATATTGATAAAGATTGCCATCCAGTTATACTGAAATGGCTTGCACACTGGACAGCAAGCATTCATAGGAAACACCTGAAATTATATCAGCATACTTACTGGATTAAACAGGATAATTGCCAATTATAGTTAATAAATGTAAAAATGCTCATTAGCAGTTCAAGCTCTTCAACGGAGCGCGCTATAAATATGTGGATCACTATGCCCTATACATTGATTTGTAGGAGGTCTAACCTAGGAGTACCAGCAGAGTTAATGAATACAATCACAATTTGTATGTCTCAAGGTCAAGCTGATTTCTCCATTCTCTGTAGCACTCCAGTGATATCAAGTTTTGCTGAAATGTTTTTTTCTTCACTAAAATGGTATCACTGGGGAAAAGATTGACCAAAAACACTTTGCACTTAAAAGAACCTTATTCCAGTCAGCAATCCCAAACACAGAAATGTCCCAATCTGATTACTGAAACAGCAGCATGAGGCAACTTCTTCATTTCCTCCAAGATAAAGAAGCTACGCCAAGACACTCACACAAAAGGGAAGGTGGCTAGCATCCAAATGTGGTATTAGCCAAGGGTCAATGCTGCAAGATTCACAATAAACTCCTGTTGGGTAGAATACACACTGCAGCTGAATTTTAAAGAGGGTTTGAGATTTTCAATCCAGAAGCACTGTAAAGAAACTGGAAAATAGAAAATACAGATGGCAACCATACGATTTCAAGAGCATCCAATGGTACAAATTGTCCCTTTTAGCCTAATTAAAAGACCACTGTACTCTAAAAAAAAAAACACTGTTAAAATGAAAGTACATGCATATCTATACTTGATTTATGATTTTTAAACATTGTAACACTAGTAGTTTCATAATTTCAAGTTCTTATACCTTTATAAAGTTTCTGCCAGTTAGCTCCATCCCTTTTGCATTATTAGGGGCGGGGCAGCTGTAGCAGACTTCCTGCTGTGTGTTTGACTGGTGTAGATTAGACCTCAGTACAGTGGTTCTTTAAAAAGGTTTCTATTTTGATATGTTAAATACATTTAACAGATTACAACCCAATAGGTCCATTTTATCTACCTTAAAAGCTGGGCTTAAATGAGTGGCCAATATGGTTTCATTCATTTATTCAGTACCAAATTAGCAAATAAGGTTTTTAAGAAAATAACTTTGAGGCTTTAAAAAAAAAAAAAAAAAAAAAAAAAAAACCTTACATTCAAACTTTAGTGCTTTAGAAACTAGCAGCAGTGCTTCTCTCAGTGCCCTTTTAGGTGCCAGGGTGGGAAAAGATTTGTCCACATGACTGTCCTAAATTTTATTCAGAATATTCTAGGTCTGTCTGCAGTGAAAGAGGCAAAGACTTTGGGTTGGGTTGGGGGCGGGGGGTTGGCATCCACATGCACCTTAAAGCACTTATGGTTGAAGGGGGTTCTATATGAGAGAGGTCTCCCTAGGGCACAAAGGGCCTGGGAGGTTAGTGGCAGTGGCCTGCCAGGCTGAAGGCACCGACACGGCACAGATTCTTGCACTGGTACAACGGACATGATTTTGATTTTAATTGAGAATAGCCTCAGGATCATTTTTCAATAAAAAAAAAGTAGGCAAAGACTCTTTTTCAAGTTAGCCTCCTGGGCAGATTCTCCCCCACACCCTGTTGTAAAAGCTACATTAGATTTTTATTTTCTTCAAATACTGATTTCATTGTGAATCAGTTACTAAATACTGATGAAAGCCTTTTTTAAGAGCACTACAGATAGCGTTATCTCGGGCATTACATTCATTTACAATGTTTGCCTCTTTTCCTCTGGATGGCTATTCCACTTATCGGCTACACCTTTGTTCAAGGACAAGTCTGTTTGAGCTGAAGATTTGACAAACGTGTTTTGCTTCCCAGATTGGAAATTGCCTTGGAGATTCCCTGATCCCTTGAATAATGTTGAGGGTCCTTGTGGACCACTTAACCGTTTTCTGCCCACTTGTAAAGCTCTGTGCCATTTTGGCATAGCGTGTACATATTTAAAATAACTAATTTGGATCCTCAAGAACTATTAAGATTATTAATTTTGTTTCCATAAGCAGACCACTTTTTGGAACCTTCATACTTACATAGTTTCTAATAATATTACTAAGAAGCACAAAGTAAAAATAGCCATGAGCGCACTGGAATGTGTCTTATCTCAGAGCATTACGTAATAGATAGGAACAACATATTGGTTTTATTTCTGGGTCTATGGCATATATAGGGCTTCCTAGGGAATAGGGTGAGGGGCAAGCAACTGATTTCAATATATAACAAAGTGGTAGAAAAATAAACCAGCTAAACTTGATGGTGAACAGGATGTTTTCAGAAAGCAGGAAAAGTAAACACAGCCTTTAGATCTTTTACTTCAATTGTTCTTTACTGCCTTCCTTTACTACTACTTCGCTTCTTCTATCAGTTGCCATATGATATCCTTGAAAACTAATGAACTCTCCTTATGACCTAATGACAACACCGTGTGGCCACTTCTCTACAGTACAGATAGAAGGCTCCTGTGTAAAGTTTCCACCTATTTCAGGAAGTAGATAATCAGAATCCAAAATGGCAAATTCCACTTCAACAAAACTGAATAAAGAAGGCAATTGGAGTATTTCTTCAACTGCATTTGATATATGCCTGCTTTTGTAGTAGTATTTAGCAATTGTGTTCTGTATAAGTAGGAATGTTATATTTACAAAAGGGTGTCAATTCTTAAGATCACTTTACCAAAAAGAACTTCATAATAAAATATTAGTTTTTATAAAATGTCATGGTGATACATTTGTATGATTTATTGGATGATTCAGTATCTTATAAATATTATTAATGTTTTCTGGTTGTATTATCCAGTCATGTAATGGATGAAATACAGTGTACAATGAGTATCTAATTTAATACATTTTCCAATGAGATCCTATTTAATGGGTGTTGCAGTTTTTACTTGCAAGACAATCTAGCATTAAATATAGTTAGTATGATTTGTATTACTTGAGTTTTGGGGGAGATTATACAAACATGGTTATTTTTGTTGTATTTTTGTATCATTGCACAATTTTCACATATCTCTAGGATGTACCACCACTATATTATTATTATCTTTATTTATATCGCGCCAACATATTCCGTAGCGCTGTACAGGGGGAACATCAATAAAGCATATCTTCTTTGGAAAAAATAACATGTATGGATAGTACATTAAAAAGGTATCTAGAATAAAAGAGGGCATGTGGGTTTGGGTGTAGTAATATGGGAAATATTTACTACCCGAGAGGGGAATAGGACAACCCGATTGTAATCTCCAATATAGATTATATTCAATATTTCTAAATTTATGTATACTGTATTTATGCCTAATTTTGGTCTGTCTGGGACACAATTTCCTTCTTGACTACCTTCTTTTCTAGTCCAGATGTACTAAGTCGTAAACATTTTGAAAACCCATATGTTCCTAGGTTATTATCTGGGCCATTTTAATAAACATTTGAAACCTGGAGGAATTCTCCATCACATCACCTTTCAGTAATATGGCCTTACACTAAAGACAGCAATATAAAAAGTAGAATTAGTTTGGACTTATCCATTAAACCAAAGTTATTGTTTTGCCTCTCCATCAATATGGGCCCAACTAGGTCTCCATCAATATGGGCCCAACTAGGTCTCCATCAATATGGGCCCAACTAGGTCTCCATCAATATGGGCCCAACTAGGTCTCCATCAATATGGGCCCAACTAGGTCTCCATCAATATGGGCCCAACTAGGTCTCCATCAATATGGGCCCAACTAGGTCTCCATCAATATGGGCCCAACTAGGTCTCCATCAATATGGGCCCAACTAGGTCTCCATCAATATGGGCCCAACTAGGTCTCCATCAATATGGGCCCAACTAGGTCTCCATCAATATGGGCCCAACTATGTCTCCATCAATATGGGCCTAAATAGGTCTCCATCAATATGGGCCTAAATAGGTCTCCATCAATATGGGCCTAAATAGGTCTCCATCAATATGGGCCTCCAGCTTCATTAATGAATGAGGAAATAGCAAACAAAGTTGTAACAGGATAAGTCATCAAGGACGTTCTAGGACAAGCCTTGTTCAGATTTGGAAGGTACATTTCCAGGACAGTAGGATAGTGGAAGAACGTGACTGGCATAAAATGAAACAAAGAAGTTTAAAAAAGAGCAACATTTGCCTGCGATAGTAGGATAGACAAGTTTGACAATATGTTCTGTTTTCCATCAAATATATATATATATTAAACAACATATATATCAGGTTTTCTTGTACTCAGATTGTTAAAAAGAAAGGTCAAAGCCTTTCTAATTATTAACAGAAAGTATTAACGCCCTTGGAATGAGGTAATAGATCAGTTACTTATCTGTAACCATAGATGTGTTGGCATATTTTTTTGCAAGCACCAATTAAATGGGTAATTAAATAAAAAAGTGAATTAAATGAAAAGAAAAAAAAAAAAAGAGAAAACCTTTCCAAAATCTGAAAATGATGTCACTTTTGAAATTATTTGTGGTCTTGATGATCAGCATGAGTAGATCTAGTTATCGCCCAGTTGAATTATTAACATATGGATACAAAATGATGAAAGAAAGCAGAAGTATCAGTGGGAAAATACAAGGACACTCATTTAAAAGCATTTTAAACACTGTTCAATTTTTTCTTTTTTACAGTATAAATTATTCAAGGATTATAAAAATAAAATTAGGGGCAAAAATATGAATGTGTGTAATCCATCTCTATCAAGCCTGTTAATCTGGTAACATTTCCAGTTAATAAGTAATGTTTGTACTGAAGTAACGCTGTGCATTAATGGAGCAGCTGCAATCATTTGCAGGCTTTGTCACAGTCCGAAAAATATGGGAGGAGCTACAGCCCAAAGATGAAAGAAAAACATTCAAGAACAGGGATGTGCGCAAGGACTGGGAACAGGACAGTTTTTACTTCTGTTCTATATACCCTTAGATTGTAAGTTTGCGAGTTTTCAATTGTGTGTCCGTGCTTTGGAAACAAGCACTATGTACATTTGATTCTAAGATCAAAAACAGGGCCCTCCATTCTTTATAAGGTAAACATAATAATAATAATAACAACAATAATAATAACAATAATAATAATAATAATAATAATAATATGGATCAATTGTAATATTTAGACAACTGACTTATCGCCCTGCACGCAAACACGATATCCTAAAACTTCAGGTGATACCTGCACTCGAGCGCTGGAGTCATACAACTATGATCAAGAGCACACATCATGCCCGCTTCATTCAACAGGATGCCAACAAGGCTCCACTGAGACACATGAATTATACAGAACGAAAGCAACAGAGCTTTTCGAAGTTTTAAATCAAACACAAAAAGGAAACAGACAGGAAGGATTTGGGACGTTACAATAAATAATGGCCAGTCTCCATTGGAAAGCACGAACTTCTTCACAGAATATAAATACATAAAATACTAAGGAAACTGTATAAAAATTCAACTGACCTTGGTCTATTGTGAATTACAGCCTGAAATAACATGGACTGTAAGGTCAAGAACAAAGTTACAGGACTTTCCAACAGAGAGGGAATACATTGCGTGCATTTCTCTTTCTTCCAAATTAGTGCACCAAGAAAAACAAGATCAAGTGCTTCTTGAGAACCTGGCTTGGCAATCACAAATTGAAAAATCATACAAAAAATACACAATATATTGCCATTTGTGGGGAAATATAGCTCTTTATATTGTTGATATGACTTACAGATGACATTGTACAATAAGTGAGGTTAATTATTAAATGTGGTTCCCTTCAAATGCGTTTTAGCTTGGTTTTCTAACTTCTAAAACTATCTGTATTTTCCATAAAACTTTAGCAGCTTTCTTAGCACGCAGAAACAAAAAATAAATACAAAAATAATCATTATCATATATTAACAGTTAATTACAAATTGGTAACAGCCAGCCATAAACAAATTGTTATTTGCTGTTAGAAGGAATCACACTTAAAAGGGATAAGTAAGTGAGCTTGGTTAAAAGTGCATCTGATAGAGGAGAATTAGTAGTGTATGAAAAAAAAATGTGCATAAAAAAAATACCAAAATAAAACATTTAAACACTTACCTTTAAGTTAGAAAAAAATATCTTTTAATTTCTGTCAGTTGAAACTTAGGGTTAACACCCTCCAAACCCAGGCTAAACTGGTATACAATTTGAAAAATTGTTTTGGCCAATCAGGAGGAAGTAAAGACTGAAACATTTGTATCACAATCTGGCAGTTGCTGTCTGTTTTTCCCCCTCTCTGCCTGTCTCCTTATGGGCAATTTCAGCTGTAATCCCAGCTACCATAATTTCCTTTAGAGGTCACACATTGTACCCTGCAGGGTACACTTTATGTAAGCTTCCTAGGGGTGTGCACATCCAGATTTCAGTATCTAGCATATAAATATATAAGTACATTCAACTCTTCAATATAATACATATTTTTCTACTAATCAGTAGCTGTTTATTAGGAAACATTTGATACCCAGCTCCCTTACATATCCCTTTAAGGATATCTGACTGATTGGTACTAGTTAGTACATATCCATTAGCTCTGCCTATGCTGCTGATGTTTGCACAGTACTGCTCATAACCCGAACTAGGAAGAAATAAAATGACAACAATCTCCAGTAGTCTGCCACACATATAAATATAAGAGATAGTACATATACATATTTAAAAACAAACTATGGAAGGTATTTCTTCAACTGCATTTGATATATGCCATATGTTTGAGAATACATGAAAGAGGTCTGCAGCATAATTATTATTGAATATTATTTAATATTCAGTAATAAAATGATGTTTTATTTAATAAGGATCATCTTTATTGTTATTCAACAAAAAAATAGCCCTCTTGTTTCTGCATTAAAATGGCCTCTTCGAGGAAAGGTTGAAAACCCCATTTCTTCATAATAGGATATTATGGCTACAGATGGAGTAGAACTTAGTATTTTAATTGCACTACAGTTGTTTGGTTTATCTGACCATGCTTTAAAGTGACTTAAAGTGTGAAAGACTCCTGTTTTGGACAATCCAAACAAACAACAACCAATGAAAGTAGTCTTTATTTACAAACAATGCAAATAAAAACTATTTTTTATTAGTTAATTAAGATTTTGCATGAATACAGATGAGTTACACATTAAAGCATAACAGTACAACTATTCAAAACAAAAAGCCAGTAACTAACCCAAGAAATACCATTATTGATTTTATCTAGTTTCAAACAACAAAGAGGAAAAAAAGCACATGTATGAAAACATTGTGAAGCGCAATATAATTAGTGTACAGTAAAGAAGGTGTCATCTTAGAGAGTATCAGGGGGCATGCTCTTAAAGAGATGCAGAATATTAAAACGTTTGCTGATTTCTTACCGTGCTTTTGGTCAAATCTCCATGCCGGGACATGAGCATTGTGTTTCAGGTTGCTGTGAGTTGGCAGAGGCACTGTCACATAGATGGGGCCATTAACTGGAATGTCTTTCCCATCACTGTTGAGCAAATGGACACTGACAGCGGTAACTGGGGTGAGGTCAAACCGACTGTTATTACCTATAAAACCAAAAAGATTGCAGGCTAAGCACACAGAGCAAATGGTTGCAGCATATACTGTGAAAACATAAAAAACAACCTGAAACACCATATGCAAAAGGAAGTTATTTTTCTAAAAAAATTATTGATGGGATACATTTGGTGGACCAACATGATGCCAATTTTGGATGCGTGATCACTTCAAAAAGTAATGTTTTGGATTTTGTAACCACAGATCCCTGTAAATACCTACTTTTTAAAACAGAACATTGTTTTCCAGTAAACTACAAGTCATTTATTTCAGTATATTTATCTATACAGCCATCTGATACACACTTGGTTAATCTTGTTGAGCTACAAGCAAATGGTCCAGATGCATCTCTGACCCTTAGATATGCTAATTCAGCCTGATGGCTAGCGGCAAATCCCCTGACAAATGTTCTCTTCAAGGGCCAGTAAATCTGAACAAATGCTCTCTTCAGCAACAACCAGGAGGGGAATAGTCAACAGTGCAGTGAGAACGGGACCCTAGCATGAAATATACTATGTATGCAGAGCACTGTCCTTGTACACAGAGTTTCACATAATGTACAGCATAAGACCTTAGATAAGGGGTCCCAGAAAGAAAAAAGGTTGATCTATTGCAAGCATCTGTAGGTTTTAAAGGGGATGTGTCAACTAAACAAACATTGGCCTTATATGAGAGAGTCCGCTGTGGAAGTACAGATATTTTTCACCATCGTCTCTGTATGCTAAGTGATGTGAAGTGCTGAAGAACATAGAAAAGTGAGTGTAACCGTTCGACTGGCTTCGGAGTAGACTCTTGTACTTTTGACCCAAACTAATCCAGCATTTCCAAGAGTCCGTGACAAAAGATGAAATTTAAAATTTGCTACTTCCACTCTCCATAAACATGGAGGAGTACCTAGGAAAACAGGCAAGTGCTATAACTTTTACATAGACATTTAATATAAAAGAATCTTATGTTTAGGTGGAACTTGCCCTTTACACATGTCATTTTCTTGGCTGTTCTTAATATATTATTCAAATGTATTATATGTTTAGTATAAGTTGTGGCTTATTCTTGCAGTTGTCTCTCAGTTCAACACGAGCAGTCCACCCGGATAATATGCAGATTGATTATAAGAAAATAAAAAAAACGGTCTTGATAAATATCTTAACATAAGAGGGAATTCAGTGGATATAATTTGCTTCAGTACCAAAATATTGAGGGGAGTTGTTAGGAAACTGCAAGTGATCAGTTATCTAAATAATTTCTCTTAGGGGCATGGCTTCTTAAATTAAATGTTTTTTTTCCAATAAAACTTTTTATAAAAGACAAACACACAGCTGGTATTACAATAGTGTGTTTAATTGTAGAGAACTTTCTACTATGTTAAATTGTAGAGAACTTTCTATTTTACTACAATTCAAAATGAACACAGTCAACAGAGTCAAGAATAATACTTAAAATTTGCAAAGCATAAGTAATAGGGAAATGCAGTAAAACAGCTGTGAGCTAGGTCAGACACGGGGTATTAAAGCTGCCCAGGTAAGCACTTCATTACACCTGTGATCAGTTAGCCTGCAATAGTATAAAATATTATACAACTGCACTATAAGAGACATCATAAAATACCAAGCACAAGCTCATTATTTCTATCTTGGCATGCCTGTACTGACTAGCCTTTAAGCCTGTGCACTCCTTCCAAATAACAATTTCCAACTCCTTGTCAATCCAACAATTCATTTATTATTAAGTGCTGTAAGAGTTTATATAGCCAGGTAACATGGATCTATGAATATCTAAGTATTGGATATGCAGTACAAACACATTAGTATCCAAAATGTAAGCAATCCCTTCCTGCTCTGTAAAAGTAATATAAAACTATTCCTCTGAACAGTTTATATGAATCTCGGATGGGTGATTTTGTTTCCAGAAAGCTAAATAAATAACAAAATAAGGCACTGTATTAAAAAGTACATATAACATTCCAGCTACGAATAAATATAAAAAAAGTAACATTTATAAAAAACATTTTTTGTTTAAATACACTAGACAATATACAAAAAATAGAATTTTGACTACTTCGACATAAGTTTATGATTACTTCTATAATATATTTTGGCCTCCTAGAAAATAGTGTGTGTCCATACAAACAATAATATCTAAAAAAAAAAAAAAAAAAAAAAGGTGGATTCTAAAACCAGACTACATTTAAATGATTGTTACTGAACACAAATCAAGTCCTGCACATTTTTAATGTCCCCCCAGCACAAACATTAGTAACGCACAGTTGAATATCTCTGTTCTCGTCCCTAAATACTTCCCCAACCGCCCTCTTCGCACTAACAACCTTCTTCTTTCCTCCTCTCACTCCCGCCTACAGGACTTTTCTTGTGCTGCCCTTATTCTTTGGAACTCCTTGCCTCTCTCCACTAGACTATCCTCCTGTCTCAAATCCTTCAAAACCGAACTAAAAATATATCTGTTTAAAGAAACGTATCACCTTCTTCCTTAATATGCACAACACATCAATTATCCTTCTATACCTCACCCTTACTCTTTAGATTGTAAGTTTGCAAGTTCTCAATCTTGCTCAGTGCTTTAAGGAAAGTGCTGGGCCCTCTATTCTTTTGCCTTGTGTTAATATTGTTATTGTTTTTTTACTTGAACGTACCCCTGTTTGGCGCTATGGAATATGTGGCCACATAACAAATAAACAAATAATAATAATAAAGTCCAATTAACTAAACAAAAATGTGTGGGTGTATCCAGTGGTGGAGGAGGTGCAAAGCACTTTTGCTCACAACATGATAGGGGCCCTCTGCTACTGATCTCTTTATTTATTAGGGGAGAAAGGTAGATCATTATTTTTACAGAAAGGTGATGTGATCACACTAGGAATGATATGACCAACCACATATATGTATGTTTGTTTATTTTTTATTTATTTACACCTACATTGTATATAGAAGTTGCAAATTATTTTGCACAAACTCAGCCACTACCAATGATATTGTCAGGGAAAGAAGAGGAGTTGTTGGGTGAGGATATGGTCACACTAGACCCAAGGATGGCACCTATTTCTGCATCAGTTGAATGTTTTCAATAGATTAAGGCATTAAGTATCTTTAGGAAAATGTCAGTTTGGACAGGATCAACAATAGAAGAAGGTTACAAACACAGAACCCAAAAGTACACACTTGAATTTAAACAAATTACCTGTGGTGTTGCCATCTGATCCTTGCAAGTATGGAAAGCTGTCCACTTCCCAGGGTGAGCTGGCCGCCGTCAGGAACGCAGTGAGGTCTTTATAGGTGGAGTTCCCAGGAAGGTTTAATACTCTCCGCTGAAAGTGAACACGAGGCTGTAACCGAGACCCTGTTTAAAAAAACAACAACAATACAGTTGCCAAATTAGTATATATTGGAATTTCAAAAGCATGTGATGATTAGACACAGTAAAGGGATAATTGCCTTAGTTAGAATGTATTTAAAAAAGAGGAGACTTAAAAAGTCCAAGAAGAATTTAAAGAAAAATAGAAGTAGATGCAAGTAAAAGCAGTGTGGAATTGAAGCTAATCAATTCTGATTTTAAGGTATATTTTAGTCTCTACACTTGCTTTTCATGCAAAATAAATGTTTATAATATTTACAACTTGCTCTCTTAAAATGTTAAACCATTGATATATTCCATACCACACTAGATTTTTAATTGCATACCAGTAGAACACTTTCTAGCAAACTTAACATTGCCTCTCTAAACAGATACAATTCAAAGATTTTAAAAAATAGATCATATGAGAATAAGAATTGGCATGTTAAAAATATAGAGCACTGGATGAGAATACTCCAGACTACCACTAATGATGGAAAACTCGTCCTAAAACAATTACATAATTTGGCAGATACAAGCTCCTCGGAAAGAAACCCATTTATCCAAGTGAAGAATTGGGTGGCATAGTAAACTAATGCTGAACGCACAATGTCTCAAAAAAGAAAAAAGCAGAATAAGCTAACTTAATGGGAAAACAAAAAATATTTGCAGAAATAGATGGTGTCTCCGTTCTAAAACATGTGGGATATACTTGCCTAGAAACACATTACTTTCTAAAGCACAGACATAACCTATGGAAGGAGAAGAGAGGTTTAGGGTTGGGAGTGTATGCAAAATATACTATTTTATGTATAAGAAATTCCCTTGACTGCACACTCAATCTAGAGAGAGGGAATTTGGCACTGACCCCAATTTTGCAACAATTTTTGTCGATATTAAACTAAATAAAAAATAAATCTTCTTTATATATAGAGGTTTGGCAGCAAACAAATAAATTATGTTTTTTAGATCTATTTTTAAACTTCCCACTCTATTTTAAAGATCTTGTGCAAGAAAATGCACGATCATCCTGCATTTACTGCTGGCACTTCTTTTGAGAGGCGGTACCACTTATCCATCCTTTCAGTAATGATAACTTTTTTTTATATATTGTCTTCACAATGACACCAAATATTTCCAACCAATCAAATCATAGCTTGGAACAAAAAAAAAAAAAAAAAAGCCACTTCCAAATGGTTCACTCCCCTGTCAGTTCTGTTACGCAAATCCTTGTTACTCAGCCAGTGACAAGGAATAAGGGGAGGTATCCCGGTATATAACCTATGACTTGTAATTGGCTAAGAAACCACCCAGGATTCTCACAGGAAAGAAGAACAGATAAGGGTGGGGTCATTTGGACCTGTCTTCCTTATAAAATGAAGTTTACTTAGTTTAAAAGCATTTGTTTTAAACATAGTATATGGGGTCATGTATTTTATTAGATACTTTTGCCATTTCCAAAGATAGAAAAGAGTAGTTAAACTCTGGGTTTAACTAGTACATTTAATTAAAAGATTTGTTATTTTTTTTTTTT
Source organism: Discoglossus pictus (assembly GCA_027410445.1). Taxonomy (NCBI): domain Eukaryota; kingdom Metazoa; phylum Chordata; class Amphibia; order Anura; family Alytidae; genus Discoglossus; species Discoglossus pictus. The sequence goes on along the minus strand of CM050166.1, from coordinate 382,217,632 downwards.
TTTACATGAAATCCAGTTAGTGATTTGTGCATAAAAAGCTCTCACACTGTGGTCCATGTGTAAAATATAATCACCAAAATGTTGATTTGTGTGCAGGGAATACAAACCACAAACCACTTTTTGTGACCACAAACCATGCTAAAAAGGAGGAAAATAAGCTCAACTAAAAGGATACAAACCTGTCAAATATGCAGTTTTAAAATAAAATACAACCCCCTCCCCACCACAAGTCTGTGCAATCAGCAAGATGGAAATATGCAACCAGATTTAGGAAGGAGGAGTATTGGCAAAAATGCTAAGCTTAAACTACAAAACATATTGCTTCTGGGACAGCACTGAGCCTGCTAAACACATTAGCTATAACACAATATAAAAGTGTATTTCCCAGGCTTACTGTAGAAGTATTTCCTTAATGTGACATGGCAGTGGTTCCAAATAGTGTCTAATTTAAAATGGTAAAAAATATGAAGCATGCCCAGATCCAAGGGGGTACCTACGCTGATAAGTCTATCACCCATTGGGGTCTGGCTGGGCATACTCAGTGTTTTCATTTACATATGGGTTTCAACTGAAGAAAATAATTTACCAGCGGATAATTGTTAATGATTACTGCCAGTAATTATCCATTAGAAAGAAATTTCAGTCTGTCCGTCCTTAATTTTTGGATCAGATATGTGGGTTGACAGGCAAATATTTCAAATATAAAATTAAACTATAAGGTAAGAAAAATATATATTTTTAAATAATCAGCCTATAAATTACTTGTCATTACTTATAGTTTTAAATTATACTTTATTTGAAAACTACTTTGTTACCCTTAAGATTTGTGCAAAAGTAATAGACTTTTTAAAGGTTATATTCACCAATTCACTGAATATGAAATGGAGGAATAAAATCTATGACAAAGGTTATTGTTTATAAAAGGATTATGACTGGTACATGTGTTTTTCATTACAATAAAAAACACATGGAGGGTTCCTTAGGTCAGCAGCTGAGAACTGCCAAGAAAGTAAAGGCCATTTAGGTCTGGCTGAATTGGACAGCAAAGAATGAAAAGGCAAGAATGGCTAACTAGCTGTTTTCTACCCAGATGGTCTGTTCCTCCTGACAATAGATGTGTAAAGGAACAGAATTGTATATATTCTTGAATTTAAAATAACTTGTTTTAAACATTACAAAAAGTATCTCTTCCAGTTCCTGGTGCCACCCTGTCTCAATTTCAAAATGAACTCCTTTGTAAACAATTCATCAGCCAGCTGAAATCTGTAAATCGTTTTGTCCAACCAATCAGATTGTGTACTCTGGTACACAGTGAGCATTGGCTGCATTGCTGCGGAATAGTTTTCAACTACATTATATATCTAAATAAAATAAAAAAGTTCCTTTCCTGGATACAAAAATAGAGTTGGTTCTTTAACTATATTTACTTTGTCCCCTCCCATCTTTCTGTTCTAAAGAAAACATTCATCTCTTACTGACAGATCAACATTCACAATGAAATATCTATTCACACATATGGGAAAACATCTGTAATTTGTTAGGGAACTGTTGCCAGAAATCTCCAAATCTCAGTAAACATGCAATCAATTGAAAGAGTCTTAAGATCAGATCCACAGTTTGTTTTACCCTTGTTATTTTAAAATAATTTTTTAAACATTTGGAAAAAATCTTTATGCGAAATCTATAAAAATTTTGGGGAGCCCATTAAATACTGAATTTAGATCTGTGTATCTTGTCTGGAGCTCAAGATTATGCTAAAAAGGAGGACAAATAGAGAAGAGCAAGGGAATACACAATAGGAAATTGTAAATAAGAAGAGTAACCAGAAATAGACATCAAATTAAAAGGATCTTTGTGCTTCAAGAAGTTTGTGAAGTTTTTAAAAACCAACAACATTGGACATATGATTTTCTTTTTTTTTTTGGGGGGGGGGGGGGGGGGGGGGGGCTTTGAATAGATAGAACTGAACCTAATTTGTTCTTGCTGCATCACTCCCTGAGAACTGGGTCATGGGGTTTTGTTTTTATTATATATCAGTGGAGGGAGAGGTGGGCAGATTGAATAGGAAGAAGTCAGACGTCTTTGCTAGATAACAGGATCTCACAAACTGACACCACACCCGTTCCTGGCTAGAAGCAGCCTACTTGCACCAGGAAATTCAAACAGCTTTGCAGAAATGGAAACCCCCACTCACATACAATTTCCACCATTTTTACATTGATTTCGCCAGGGTCCATTTTAGTTATCCATATTTTGTTTTCTAATTAAAAAGAGGCTTACATCCCCTGTTTAAATAGGATCTTAGTCGAGCTCAAAGTTTATAAAAAAACATTTATAATTTGTTTTTATTTTACACTGTAGAGTGGTCCCTGAATGGTTGGAAAGGGAAGAGATAATGATTTTAATAGATACCAAAGGCTGGGCAGTTTGTAGGAGCAAAGACTGGTCAAAAGTAGCAGAGGTCAGAAATTATTAAAAAGGAAACTTTGCCCTTGGACAAGGCTGTGAGAAGGTAATTGGCCAATTTAGTAATGATTTAATGATGTGTTGAATGTGGATGCTAGTCTAGTTAGGGAAAAGGAAATGGAAACATGAGAAAGGAAATAAGTTATGGGATTGTAAACCAGCCATTTAAATTGTTTGCTGGCCAAGAAAAGAAAGTTAAATAAACGTACACAAGCAACATAACTAAAACACCAATAGAATAAGTGTAAAATGACTTTTGAAAATTATAGATTGAGGCAGTTGATTTAATGAATTTCTGTTCTTATTTTTTCAGTTGTAATGTTTTAATTATTGCTGTGAGATCTCTCATAAAAAAGTAAAAAGCAACAATTTTTAAAGCCATTATTGTGAAAAGATCTACTTCAACAACTGACAATGCAGAAAACGATGTAATGTAATGAACTCTAAAGGGGTTTAATAGAAGATCAGATAAAGAAGAGATGGAAGCAACACATAGACTATCTATACAGGAATGATCTTATTGATCACCTCAATAGTTTGCTAGATGCCTGGCTCCAGCTCATTGGACAAAGTGAAGTGAGACGGGGCCTAAGAAGCCTTGCTAATAACAAGGTTGCAGGAGTTGATGGAATCCTAGCTGAACTGTTCAAAATCCTACAACAAAATGCCATGAAAAATGTTTCTTGCCTTATAGCAACAAATTTTGAAAACTTTAACAATGGTCAGTAGACTGCAAAATAAGTCTATTTACCAATCCCAAAAAAGGCAGTGTCAAAAAGTACTCCAATATCGAACAATTTCTCTCATTTCACATGCTAGCAAGATCACGCATGCCCGCCTCCAACAATATATGGACCGAGAAGTACCAGATGGGCAAGTCGAGTTTTGCAGAAGCACAAGATATCAAACTAAACCAATATTCGCTGCATAATAGAGAAAACACAAGAGTTGCAGAAAAACATTGATCTCTTCTTAATAGATTATTCTTAAGTCTTTGACTATGTGGATCACAACAAAAATTTGGCAAATTCTTAAAGAGATGGAAGTACCAGACCATCTCATCTGCCTTCTGAGGAATCTGTATGTGGAATCTGTAGGTGAAGGATGCAAGGAATCTGCTTCTGGGCCAGTAATAGGGAAAGGGTATTCAATCTATTTCAATCTTATCCTATTTTAATCTTTACAATGGCTCTCTTCCCTCCTTCTCCACCCTCTCTTCCCCGATAGCCAAAACAAACCTCAACATGGTTCAAACACGCCCTCTCAACCGGATGAAGTCTCTGGTCTACTATTAACCTCACACAACTGGTCCACTTGATTCTATTCCATCACAGCTAAACTCTCCCCTCTCTACAACACTTATCCCAGCTCTTAAACACATATTCAACATCTCCCTAAACACTGGCAAGTTTTCATTATTCTATTCCATTATCCATTACACCCCTTCTTAAGAATCCATCATCTAACTCAGCTTCTGCATCTATCACCCTATTTACCCAGTGTTCAAAATGGTGTAAACAACTAATCTACAACCGCCTTATCAAATTTATTTCATCCAACCCTTGACCCCTTCTAACCTGGCTTCCAGATCAAATACTCCACAGAGAAAGCTCTCATAAAATTCACTACTGACTTGCTTACTTCTCTAGGGTCACTTCTCTATTAAAATTATCTTGGATCACTCTGTTCACTTGCATACAGTTGACCACCCTCTTCCAATTCTCCACTGTCTTGGCATCTGTGACACTGCTCTCCATGTTTCACATATCATATATTAAAATGATTAAATATTTCAGTATCATCTATATGCAGATCGGGAAAGTATTTTGTACGTGGGATTTTAAATTCAAAGACTTTTGGATTGTATTAACATTGTATTTGGATTTGTAATTAATCCCTGTATAGCGCTATAGAATATGTTGGTGCATTACAAATAAAGGATAATAATAATAATAATTCAGCTCTGAGGAAGTGATGTAACAAACACAAAATGTATTCCTGTACTTATAAACAGCCCTTTAGATTTGCCGAATTGCAGTTTAATAAGGCTGTAAATGTCTATGTCTTACTCAGATGCCAATATCATTGGTATTACAAAAGAGGGACCCTACCTAGCTTCTTACAAGATGCAAATGGGCCTCTAAAGACTGTGTGCAGTTCCACAGCTTCTGGATTCTCATCAATGATTGAAATAAAGAAATATGTTAATTTGTAGGATTAGTCCCTACTCTTCTGCTTTCTATAGTCCTGAGGAGCACAGTTAAATTACTTAAGAGTATAACCCAGTATTTGAATTATAAATATATGAGCAACAAAATAGAACAAATTTCAGCTTTGCATTATACTTTGTTCTTGCAGTATTATAGTAAATAAGAAAAGACATAGCTGATGAGCAAAAAAGGAATAATGCATCCTTGCTCAACAAACGCTTTATGATTCGGATACAAAGTTAAAGAAGGATTACAGGTTTCAGAAATGACCACTCACATAAAAATGGAACAACAAGGTCTTTATACAGTACAAACTGAATGTACGATAACAAAAAAGATTTTAACAATAAGTAAAATGTTATATTTTTTTCCATTTATCATAGCACTCTCTGTGTATGTATATAATTTGGTTCCACTAGGCTGTTTATTCATTTTACGGTTGGTAATATTGAAGTATATTTATTACAATTTAGACTCTGTCATCTACTGAATCTAAACACATATTCTTTGTTTTTGGGTCTAGTTCAATCTTAAAATAAACAAATCTGAAGGATCCAATATCAAAGAAAGAAATTCAAACGACTCAGGCTTCTTATTGTGCATTATTAATACAAATTATTTTTGTTATGATAATGTATTGCACTGATCATGCTGTTTAGTGGCGCTTCTGATGTGAAATAGCAAGTCAGATCTTTTTAGTTCAAGTCATTGCCAATTAAATAGCGGTCTATAAAAAAAAATAGATTATTTCCCAACAAAATAATTCCTAGCCATGACGGTTACCATCAGTGATGTAAACATTGATATTCCATACTGAACTGTTAATTGGGCAAGAGGTACTGAATGTACACAGTGAGTCTGCCTTACTTGGAGGTCCTCAAATTATAATACATTACCATTTTTTTAAGAATTTTTTTTTTTGTTTGTTTTCAAAGTACTTTTTTTGTACAAAAAAAACCTGTAATGTTTTATTTTCAGACCATTTTGTAGCAGTTCCTAAGAATGGAGGTGTAAGAGTTCCTGCTTGTATAGGTGCCTTTAGCCTAAGTTCTTCACCCAGGTTACAGGTATATTTTACAATATTTTTTATATACTAACCTTGAAAACCTGAGACTATCTGCACAATATCATCATACACCATTAGAGTGGCCGAACGCTCAGGAAGTAAACCCAGACTTAACGAGGAAAACACTGTAAAGAGAACAAAAGAGAATGTGGTAAATAAAGCAGGACTAACAGAGGTCAAAGTGTAGAATGCAAATTACTCATGCAAAAGAGTGATGCATCAAATACGCCATTGTATCCACTCTTCATTTCCCTTCATCTCTATTCAGTAAAACTCTGTTTTCTGTAAATATTTCACAGAAATGTTGCTACACTGGAGGCTCACAAGACAAGGCCCTCATAGCCTCACAAGTTGGTTGCCTGGATGTCAACTGATAACTACCCCAATTTACATAATCTATTAGCCTACATGTTGGCACCATTTAGATAACAGTCAATAATAATTGTAAAAGCAACTTCCCAATGGAAAAAATGAGAAATAACTAGATAAAGCTTCAATTGAGGATGGCTTTTTGGATTGTTTTTCTAAAAAAAAGGTAATTGTTTCCATTACAGATATGATTGAGGCTTTATTAATAAACTCCAAAATACAGCAAACTGTTTTGCAGGGGCAGCCTCCCTTTATGGTAACTGGACCTGTGTGTATTTTACTAGTGTAGTCAATCCACTAAAGGGATATGAAAGTTTCATTGATTAATACATTTTTACACACTTTATAGGCAAAAAGCAGCCTATATGTATGCACCACATCTAAATAAAATATTTAATTCTTATTAATATCTAAAAATCGCTTTAACTATTATGTTGACACCTCCAGGGGGTGTCTATCCAGGCTACTGATCACCCCCCCCCCCCCCCCGCGCAATTAGCATGCAGCACTATTTACCTGCTGTTGCTTGCAGCTTACTGTCTGTATGTCAGCAGCAATACATAGCACATATCAGTGATACACTACATATCCCAGGCTGCTTTGAAGCACAAACAGGGCCCCAGAGTCTATTCAAAATTTTCAGCTAACCTGATTGGCCAAAACAAATCATTTTAAATTTGATGCTAATTTAGCCTGGGTTTGGAGGTTGTTAACCATAATGTTCAACTGTCAGAAAATACAAGATATGTTGCAGACTTCAATTTAAGTGTTTAAATGTTTTATTTTGGGATTGGTTTCATGCAAAATATGTTTGCATACACTACTAATTCTCGATCACATGCATTCATAATCCAGCAAACTTACATATCCCTTTAAAAACATTTGGCGACTGTTAATTATACACCCAGCCACTGCATTGAAACAAATTCAACTGATTTCACGTCAAGAGCTCAACGGTAATTGTATTTGAAGTTTAACTTCCAATTACATGTTTAGAACATTTAGTAAATTCTTGGTTACTGGCAAAATTAAATTTCATTGATAATTTGTGGAAATTCCAATGTACAACATAACACTAGTTTAGAATATACTATTAGAAAAGTGCAAGTACAATAATAGAGCTACATCAAAAAAGCTGTAAAATACCATCTAATAGAAGCAGAATATCTTGTCTAAATACTATAGTACTCCATATTATCCATCAAATAACCAGAATGGAAAAGTATGTTTTACAATAGACCATATAGCTTCTACGAGAAAAAAATTCAACATTTACTAATGTGTGTAGGAAATGCAGACTAAAAGCCCTCACAAATTATTAATAATTGTTCTCAGCATTTAATATATCAGCTTTACAAAAAGTCTAAATCAAAAGAAAATAAAGCCTTAACCTACAATTGACCTGTTTTGTGTGTCCATTATTTTGTAACCCTGCAGTGAAAGCAGCTCTCATAAGGTCCCTCAAGGCCTCACACTGTTGACATTTACACAGCAGGAACCAGCCCCACCACAGATAAACTCTGACTCTCAAAGAGGAAGAACGATCTTCTATTTTAAGTATTATTAACAATGGTATACGGACATGACCTTTCTTACAGTTTTTATTTATCTATCTATCCAAAACACATTTCACATTAGCTCTAGTATAACTTGAATCCTAATACAGGGGCTTGGCTTGCTGAGAAGTATCAGCAGCCACCTGGAATTCTTGCTAAATTATTTATTTTTGTATTTTTAACTAGATGTTTTTATTTATTTATTTAAGAGAGAAGTTTTCCACTGGCTGCAAGATAATTATTTTTCTGTGCCAGTATTATCCTACATAGCTAAGAAATATGACCACTAAAAGCATTGTAATGTAACAATAACCCATTAAATGATTGGACGCAAAATAAATATTTGCATCAGAGCTGCCAGACCTCCCTTTGTTTGCCTCATTTGATCCAGGGATTCATGTAGACCTAAATACCCAGTCATCAATGTCTGTGTAGGCCAAAAATGCCTAGGACATGGGCAGTGTTGTGCCATGATATGAATGTATAGGGTGAGTTGCAGGGAGGCTTATTTGTCCATTTTAAATTCACAAGCTTGTATTACCACCATTTTTAATGTAAAACTGGAGCAGTAAATGCCCAATAAAGGACTTACTGGGACAGAATCCAACACTTCCTTCCAAATCCATCCTTATTTGTGAATTGTAAGAAACACACTTTTTTGTTTAAATTTATTTCTGTGTTAAATTAGCTTTCTTAAATTATGTTACATACATTTACGGTAATTTAAGGTTTGCCATCTATTCCTTCATATCCCGGGACCACTAGTCCATTGCTTATTTTTAAGTTTGTGGTGTAATGGGCAAAAAAAAGTCTGTAGCATGGACAGGATCAGTGGCTACTGGATTATAGACACCAAAAGAAAGGAAACTTTCTAATATATGGTTCAATTTAACCCCATTTATACATGTTTTAAAGACAGCTGTAGAACTCACATTTACCAACTGCTAAGAAATAAAAGCTACATTTGAAACAAACAAAAAAAAAGTATTGAAATCTTACACATAAAGTTTAGTTTTTAGACTCTCCTCCCCATATCATGAACACAAAGAAGGGGAGCATCTGCACAGGGGCATTGCCCCGTCTTGAGACCTTATCTGTTGTCCTGATATCATTGTTAATCAACATCATGGCAAAAACCTACACCAGTCAAAAAACAAATGTAGGACAGACTTTTGGGCAGATCCTCTTTCACCCCCTGACACATAACGGAGTTGGAGAGAAGAACATCTATTAGAAGTTACAATGGTTATTTCAAATGTCACATTTAAATGCTACATTGATTTTTTTCTTCAACTATTGATTTTATTGTTAATTGGAAACTAAATGAGCAAATGTATCTTTATTGTATGAGCACTACATTGGCACTTTAATTCTGATTATCAAGTCCCCTTTAAAATGAACATAAACCTATTAGTACACTGTAGATGAAATATATACAACATGAAAATAAAGATATCTTACCAGGTAATCTCAGTGGTTTCCAAGGGGCTGAGTTTGGCACATAGGCATGTTTGGTTGCAGTGACAATCAGCTGACTGCCCAATCTATACTGGAGCTTGATTAATGCTGTCCCATCAGCCCCGGTGGTCCCAGTTGCAGCAGAAACCTGGTTGGCAAATATTTCTATGATGGCATCACTTAATGGCTGGTGAGTACTGGCATCACTAACCTGGACCTTCAATGTCACCTCTGTAAAGATAAGATAGTATATCCATTAAAACTTCAAGTACTTACGTAGAGAAGAATCAAAAAGTATGTTTTACCTTACACCATATAGTTTCTATGAGTAAGAAAAGAAAAATCTAACATTTACTAATGATTGGAGGAGCTGAAGACTAAAAGCCCTCTCAAAATATTAGTAATTGATCTCGGGAATTTAATATATCGGCTTTATAAAAGGCAAGTCAAATACAAAAGAAAAGAATACATTTAATAATAAATTGAGCTATTTTGGAGAAACAAAAGAGAAGTTAAGAAGAACAGTTCCAATAAAAAATGACTTACTAAAATATGATTTTATAGGCATATACAGAACAGACACAATGAGAGCCCACGTGAGTGTTTTACCATGAACATGTCATTTATTTAAAAAACTCATTGAAGTCATTGTATCACTGACTAATAAAACAATATGAGATCCAACCACTACTACCAAATTTCCATTGAAAACTGGTTTAAACCACCCAAATCCATTTGAGTGAATCCAAAAATAGATATTTAGGTGCCTGCAAATAGAGATGGATATCTCCTAAACAATTGTCTTAATTTTGAAGCTGAATTAATTTGGACCTTGAATGTAATAACCCTTTCTCATAGGGACACTCATTTTGGGTAAAAAGAAATTCCTCACTACCAGAGCGCCTTTGTACCTTCTAGCTTACTACATATCCCCCCCCCCCCCCCCCCCCCCCCCCCCCCCCCCCCCCCCCCCCCCCCCCCCCCCCCCCCCCCCCCACCCCCCCCCCCCCCCCCATCATTTTATCTTCAAGATGCTGGTACCACACTGTAATTTCTGGCCATTGGAGTCAGTCCTCTATACCCTAAATGAATGCATTCAATTATGTAGTAGGTATTGGTATTGTGTGAATAGTCTTCATGGGATGCTATGGAAATACACTTAAATTCTCTAGCAAGAGGAGCTAGTTAATTTGATTATGTATTGATGATGTTAAATTCATATTTAATAATATTATAACAGCAATGTTCAATATTAAAATTCACCGCAAAGATTATAGTTGAGTGTTTGTCTCCACCCAAGAGGAGGGTAGAGAGTTTGCCTAAGGGACCGGTCTAAATGGTTGAAAGAACAATTTGATGCAATAAGACAATCTTTTATATGTGGCCCCAAGTCTGAAATTCGAAAGTAATTTTATTGTTGAAGGTTGATTTTTTAAATAAATATACATTTTTTATAATAAAGATCAGTGCCTAATTAAAATATCTAGCTTGTGTTAGGGCATGGAAACTTGTATAAAGGCAACTGTTACATCAAGCTACATCCTAACTTTCCAGGTTTTCTGGACATATTAGAACAATTAATTCACAACAAGTAATTAAATCTGTATTTCTTTTTCTGACATAAAAAAGCCTACATCTCTTCTCCAGATTTACCTCTTGATTTTGTGTTTTTCTGTGCTTTGCTGTAAATTACTAATATATAAATCCATTAATATACACACAACTATCAATTTGTATGTCTAGCAAGTTTGATATTCCCTCCTCTGCATTGTGTTTTTAAACAGCATCGGGCTAATAAATAAATGTCGGATATGTTTGTTTCACATGCGTGAATAATGTGTTGCCCAAGTGGTAAATGCACAGATGAGCACCAGAATTTGATACTAAAAAGCCTGGTTCTGTTTCCGCTTCATTTCCTTGTGACCCGCGGCCACTCTATAAAAATTGCACATTATTGGAGTAAAGATATATTTGATTCCTGGGAAACAATAGCCACACAGCAGGTTCAGAGGACTGTAAGAAGGAACCGACAGCATTAGCACTCAGTGACCCAGCTGCTGGATATATAAATGGGGTCTACAAGAGAGGGTCTGTGACCTGTAATAATTCTAGGTCTCGCCACTTCCCAGCATTTTCAGGGTGGTACATTTAGAAAATTAAATTTAGGCCAAGGCTTGAACAGCAGCTGCTTAACTCTTTTTCTACCAGACTCCTGGTCTCCTTATCTTAAAACTGTAGGGTTATGGACTATAAAGCATCTTAAGGATTATTAGAAAAGAACAAAAGGTTAGCGCGAGCCAGTGAAGTTAAATTGATTTTGCTATAGCCTAAGCACAGCAGCATGGATAATACCCTGGACCCAACATGGTAGGAAAAGACCCTTCCATTGTCTAATGATTTCAAATTAAGACAACAATTCAGAAAGCAGGAAAGGAGTAAAAGGTTAAAGTGATTTCTAGAGGTCTCATGAGCTAATCCCTGGGGCTGCAGAAAGTTGTCATTACATTTAAAGGACCACTGTATTTTTTGAAAAAAACTTAACTTTTGTTGACTAACAAACTTAAAACGAAAAGCATGTAAGTCATGAGCATAAAATAATTTTTAGAAGAAATCTTAAATTTTAGTAGACTTTTTAGTTCAATATCTACAACAATTTCTGTTAGTTTTGAGTATGAGTAGGTGTGCCATCTTATTTATTCCAAAGTGGACGGATGCCAGTTTCTCACTTCATCATATGATTGAGATACACATTTAGCATTTGATACCTTCCTCCTTCCCTGCACATGCTTGGTATCCAGTAAACTTGAAAGCTCTGCTTGTCCGGTTCTGTATTGGTCCCCTTATTCATTGAACAAGGAGTATTAAGGTCATGACAGCTTCCATGCACTAGCAGACCGTATTAGGATTAAAGGGATATGGAAATGTTCTGGATATTACTAGGTTTATAATATACACAAATTCTTCTAAAATATGTTTTTAGTGCCTAAAATCAAAGTAATAGTTCCTGCATGGGTCTGCTCACTGAGAGAGAGTAGGGCTGGATGTGCATTATAGTGTCCTAGGCCATAAGGGACCACACCTTAGAAGCATGTTGCAGAATGTTGTTGAGAGATGGTCACTGATCGGGTAGTATGTGACACTGCACAGCAAGTACAGAGTATGTGTCTTAATGTGCTGCAGATACAATTTCTTTTAATTTATACAGTAAAATAAGAGCTTATAAGCACTTAATGCATATATTATATACCTTTAAGCTTTATCCTCAGATACTTTTCTGCTCATGGCTTATATACCTATAAAATGTAGTAATTTGCTAATGCGTGAAAGTGACGTTTTTACAGGTTAAAAGTTTATGTGTAGGTGAAGTGAAGATGCAGAAAAGAAGAAATATGAAGCTTGTGAGGCATGAAAAAGTCCTCATTCTTATTATCCAAGGACAGGATGGGGGAATAAAAGAACACTAAGCACTGTATGTATTTTCAGGGGCTGCTTCTTTCTCACCACTGGTAATATCAGCAACAAGCTACCAAAAAATAAAAATAAAATAGAAAAATGTAATGTTGACCCAACTTCCAGAAGATAAAAATAGCTACAATCTATAATAATATATTTTATGCTTAATGGGAGGTTTACTTTTTACCTATTTATCATTTTGACCAGCTAAGCACTGCGGCATTACTTCTCCCTCAAGCATCCAATGTATTTGTACTCATTTAACAAGTACATGCTGACATATTAGTTTTATCTACTATTGCTGCAGTTTTCCCTAAAAATAAAAAATGTTTAATATTGTCAACTATAAATTGGTTTACGCACTCAAAAAAAAATCTGCACATTAACATTCTTTTTGATAGCATTCTGCCAATAAAATATATATCCAAAGTTTCCAGAGAAAAAGCCAAATGGGTCGGACAATAAAGATCCTCTATTTTTCAACAAGATCCTACAGACAGAAGGGGTGACTGGGGCTGTGATAGGTATGGGGGTGGGTGTTTTTATTAACTACTACCTAAATCTCTGCATATTTACACTTCTTTGTAGATGAGCTTTTGCAGCCAGCAGGTGTCTAATTAATGGAGCAGAAGCCCTCCAAAATGTGGAGCATGCAAGCGGAAATAAGCTATTTTTGTAGTTGTACACAATGAGTTGCAGGTTAACCTTAGACCACTGGAATGTGTGTGTGGTTAGAGCTGTGCCCACAATCGGCAGTAGGACAGGAAGCAAGAAATGCCTTGAGAGCCTGGAAAAGAATCCAACAACTGGCTCAGCAGTGGATCACAGATGGTACTCCAACTCTAGGCAGCGCCTGGATTGCATTCATCTATGGTGACAGATAGCAGCCAGGGAAAGCCATGGCAAGAAAGCTGACCACCCTGCCCTGACATGGAGGAGCTCTACATTGAAATTGGGGGCACTTCCTACTTCAAGATATCTTTACTCATTCCTCTTTGGGCAAGTAGCACAACTTAAAAGAACACTGTTCAGGGGGTACAATGCATACAAGCATGCTTAGATAAAAATTTTAATTTAAAGAATCATTGTGTAAACCTTTTTTAAAGCCATACTGCCCATGTAGGCAGTATGCCAAGAAATGCAACTATTTCCAAGCGACTCCATTTGCAGCTTTGATCAAGTGCTACATGTCCTTGGTTGAGTGCGGACAGCTGTGCAGAGATACTTCTGTGCTCATTCACAGAGCCTGGAGGAGCAGTGGGCACAAACCCATCCCATAATTTACATAAAAGCCCCCTAGATTGACTATGCAGCAAAAAGGGCTATTTTAGTACTTCAGAGTTGCGTGTTTTTTTAAAATAATATGGTACACAGACCGTATGCCTAAAAAATAATAATCATACAGTAGTCCTTGAACAAACTGTGCTTGTGTCACAGGCACCCTCATCTTGCTTTGCTTCCTGTCTCGCAGCGCAAGTAAAGGTGGTGGAGGGTATCCTACTAAGAGTTCTATTGGCAAGTAGTTATTCACAGTGGCAGTTTTTCCAATATAACTGTTAAGAGAGTTTATCTGCCGTCAGGTTCCTTTCTACTCTCCCAGGTATTAAATTCCATTATGAACAAAAACAAATGTCTCTATACAGTAAAGCAAACTTTAATAAAATAATAAAACACTAGAAGTATTTTTTTACTTAAAAAAAAAAAAAAAGCATATTATAAAGTCCTCTAAATTTCTATTCTAATAATAAGAGCTGTAAAGAGACACAAAAGGAGTACGGTAATCACTGCTAAGTGTATATTTTACTCTATTATACAGGAATTTAACACCTAGTGTATGGCAATACTGATTGTTTAGGCAGGAAGTGATTATTGAATAGAAATTAGATTGCCCTAATTTCTATATGCACATTAAATGGAAATGCATTTACAATAAAGAAATTGTTAATATTTTACATTTGGCATCGTACTGAAAAAAATGCATGAATAATCTAGGAATGTTAGAGTAAGGTCTAGATAAAATGGGGCTATCTGGGATAAGGAACTCCTCCAATCCTTCTCTGGCTTGTGTCTTTTCCTTCAGAAGGGCAGTGCAATTGGTAAATGTCTAAGAATGACATAAAGCTTAAAATGATCATTGTAGTTTGGGGAAAAACCACTGCATGCTTGTGAAGTATATATATATATATATATATATATATATATATATATATATATATATATATATATATGAAAGCATATTTGAAGAAAAGTGAGTTTAGCTCACTGACTATAGTGTGGGATGGATGGTTATCTTACTGGGTTTACTAATCTATAGTCAACTGGCTATGTGAAATGGCAAGCTTTCAATTGTTCTTATAGAAATGTTATTTTCCAGACAGGATGACATTCTGAATGGAATATCTGGTTTTGTGAAATTTTAATTCCAATAATTTCATAACCTGCCCAGTGATTATACATTTTACTAGAGAGCAAAGTTGTCTTAGAACAACAAGAGCATTTCATGACTTCTATTGAGCCAGGTTCAGTTGTGTATTGTATGACTGTGTACAACCCCCTATCGACCACTACAATTCTAGTTCGGTTAGATGAAAGTATCTACTGGGTAAATTAAAGTGAGTGTTTAATATAGCTTCACTGGTAAAAACTGACTTGGTTATGGGGCCTTATATAATAAGGATTTACAGCTCAAGACAACCTGTAACAAATGTAACTAAGATTAAGATACAAAAATGGTCCATTGGGCACCAAAGTTCTTAAGAGTTCAATCCATTTTTACATTGGGATAATGTAGTCTATAATACACTTCGGGTCCAGAAGCAAGGGGATGGAGGTCTTGATTGGGACACAGGCCAACCGATTAACAATTCCTAATCTAGCTAGACCAATGTGATTTAAGACATAGAAAGAAGAAACATTGTGTAACTTTGTTTCACCACTTAACAATATTTTGAATATCATATCGTAGGGAAGATGTAGGAATGAAAAAGTCTTATTCAACAAGTAAAAAGTATGACTTTCATTTTTAATGGTAACTTTCAATCCTCTAAATTAGACATATTAAGCATTCTCTTTGGAGACTGAATTCGGGCCCCAACTCCATTTGGTTTTAGCATATACCTGTGCATCTACCATCTACACATGTACACAAACAAGATAAACCGAATATGGGGCCTGGATCGGGCCCACAAGGAATTCGGTTGTACAAGCTTGCTCTAGATACTAAGTTTCGGTTTGGCATTCATAAAAAATGAAATCCTTTAGATAACATTTTGGGTGCTACAGTACTATTATACAATATATTTATCTTGGCTATTCTTCTTCTGGTAATACAATATTCATACTTTAAACTATCTATTTTTTTGCTGTGAAATTATGTAATCTCACAAATGGACACCATCATTTTTATATGCATCCAAAGTGCTTCAACTATCTTCTGTATTGTGACATTTTTTACAATAATTATGTGGCTTCACAGTTTGAATTTTTGGAAAAAAAAAGATGTCTTGGACATCACTCTAGTAGTGGTTTAGGAAAACTGCTGTAGATGTCAAATACTTAAAAACCAAACTGTTCTGGGGGGAAAAATGCACACAACTAAAATATTTTTTTTTCTTAATGTTTTGGCGCTAGAGAGACAAATGATCACCCTTCCAAGCCCAAAATAAACAGATGTCTTCAATTTAATACAGATGTCCTTAGTGCATTCTAAATACAGAATAAGTACACTGTCAAACATCCAAAATTTCCAGTTGCAGAAAGAAATTTCCATTGCTATTTTCAAAGCATTTTTTTTTTAAGACACAAGTATCCCGAGGAGTATAATTACCAATTTCCTCTCCCTCTGTTCCAAATGAAATTGCTTTAAAAAAGAAATAAGTCTTCAGTGTTGATTAATAACACAACAGCATCAGAAGATTGCAGTAATAGTGTGAAGGGTTGTTGCCATGAGAAGCCATTTGGGAAGTAATCTGCAAACTTTGCATTCATTGTCTTGGAAGAACTTATACAAAAAGAGAGACTAAAATGTTCAGGAAACAGTGTTGATTATTTTAGTAAATTATATAATTGCCCAATTAGCTAGGAAAAAAACCCAAAACAAAAATAAAAAGATTAATTTTGAAATTACAACATATTTACAAAAACTCTATTTAAATCACAAAGACATTAAACACAGCAGAAATCTTCATATTAAATTAGTGGAAAGAAAATAAGCCTTATTGTATTGTTCGGAGTGAACAGTTTTACTCAAAAAAAAAAAAAAAAACCACAAAGACCCAGATTCACAAAGGTTCTTAGTGCATAATTTGAGCCTACCAATAGTAACCCTACTCTGTGTCATTAATGAAGGGGTTGACAAATTTGGAATCAACTGAACATTGGAATATTTATTTAATCATTTTTAGGGGTTGTGGCTCCCTGGCTCTGCAATAATCCAAGTTGAATTAATAGGACAAGGAGAAATGTTAAATTGTAAGCAAAGTGGTATTGTATTCATGCTGCACCACCCTCACTGCTATTCTGGGGACATCCTGCAAGCACTCTCCTCCCACCTTGCCCAGCCACACACCCACCCCAATTTAGATTCAAATTTATAGAGGCACATTTTCTGACTATATTATCATACCACTAGGGGTCATTCAAAGTTACACAATAGAACCTTTCACCTTTCTATCTCGCTCACACTTCCTTCCTGACCCTTGTTATTCCTTACAAGCGACTTGCCCGTCAAAAAATGACTGTCAATAAAATTGTAAGGCTGGGAATGCGGTTTGGCACACAATTTAAGGTTTTTGGCCGTCTGAGCACCTTTGGCGCTCATTGCAAGGGCAGTGCTGATCGCCGTTGGCGCTCATTGCTAGCCTCTCCCCTAGTGTACTTTTGCTCCTCTGAGCACCCTCTGCGCTCGCTGAGCGCCTTTGGCGCTCATCGCGTGGCTCACAATGAGCGTCTTCAGTGCACATTGCGAGGCTCTCCGCTCGTGTAGTTTGCGTGGTCTGAGCACCATTGTCAGTCATTGCAAGGGGCACGCCGATTGGCTTTGGCACTCATTGCGAGCCTCTCCCCTTGTGTACTTTTGCTCCGCTGAGCGCTCATTGTGAGCCCCACGCTGAACGCCTTTGTGGCTCATTGCGATCCTCTCCCCCGGTCCTTTTTTTCCTATATATATATTTTTTTATGCTGATTAATTAATGAAATAAAATAATATACTTTAACTATTTGTAATTAATATATCCGGCAATCAATATCCTGAAGAGCTAACAATCTGTTTTGATTTTCATTCAGCATACAATGTACATTTGCCCTGTTGCTGATCTGAGGTGTAAGTGTCAGCAACGTGTGAAGTGTGCAGTGTAAATAGGCTGCGTGCGCAAGTGCAAACTGTTTAGCTGTGTAACTGGGCATTTTGTAATGGTAATTTTATTAGTTGTAGGTTAGTGTTGTAAAATGGCGGCAATTGTCTATGCGTTACGCAGGTGTGGAGCTTGTCCCTAATAGGTGTCTTTTATACCTCGTAAGTGCCTGTGTAAAAGTCTTATGTGCTTGGTGGTGTTCGAGTGTTTATGGGTCGTGTAGCCTCGTTTTCGTCGGCAGCCATTTTTTTCTCTCGCTTAGGCGATTTTTGTGTGTGGAAACTCTGCAAATTGTGGTTAAATTGTTGTGCAACCTGACTTCCAGACGTCGTGCCTGTCGCCCCGTGCGGGGAGTGGTGTTTGTTTTGTAGTTTTGTTGTGTTATTGTTGTTTTTGTATGTGCGCGGTACGGCCGTTAACTTCCTTCAAACTGCTACGGGTCTCGCATTGTGAATGGTGTAGTTCCGCGGGTCGTAGGGATGAGCGCCTATGGCGCTCCTCTCCACCAGCGCAGTGAGCGCCTTCGGTGCACCTTGCCCAAGTCGTACGGGTGGCCAACTGCGGTGGGCTCACTATACGAGTCCGCAAGCGTTGGAAACAACCCGTATTGCTCACAACTATATATGTGATCCTTATTCTTCCCCAGGTCTCTCCCTTTTTTCCATTCCCTAGATTGAAAGTAGCGAGCTCGCAATCTTGTAGGGTGCTTTGGAAAAAAGCACTTTCTATAAAGATTCTAAGCTCAAAACAGGGCGCTTCACTTTCTGAAGTTTAATATTGTAATTTTCCTGTTCCCCTGTACAGCGCTACGGAATATGTTGGTGCGATACAAATAAAAAAGTTAATAATAATAATAAAAATAATGGCAGAATAGAAAATGAATGGAGAATACTAATGCTATATTTAAGTTTAAGTGCTTTATTTTAGGTGGAAAAGGATCTGAGCTCATTGTCTGTGTTTTATCACTAATGACTCATGTTTGTGGGTTACCGTTTTACATTTGCTCATATTTTTCTTTGCAAGCAGACATTGTATTTGAGATCATGTATTTATACATCTATCCTTATACAATCAAACCAGCAGGCATTTTAGTATGCACATTATATGCAAGCAGAATATGTTCATAGTTGGCTAGAAAAAAAAAAAGTGCTTTCTGTGAAGAGATTTAAGATATAAGAGAAAATATTGTACTTCTAGCTACTAAATACATTTTTACAAAAAGTGTAATGTTTCTCTATGAAGGACGTCTTCAGGCTCCTAGAAACAGTCTATCTGGCTCATAAGCTAGATATTTTTGGCCACATATAAAAAGATTGTTATTTATTTATGTACACACACACACACACACACACAATTCGGATCTATCCCGTTTTAAATTCGCCACCACTGAGCGCTGCAGTGCTGGCAAGTGGTTGCTGCCGATATTTCACACAAATTGTAACCTTAGAATATTACCTTAACCCTAACCCTCACCATAACTGTAAATGTTTACCTAACCCTAACTCTATGGTATGGGCACTGAAAATCAGCAGCGCCAGGGAATGGACTTAATATTCCTAAGCTATTCTATCGAGTTTCAATTGACATATCAATTGTTGGCAAGTTAAAAAGGACTCCATAGAATAAGATAGGAACTGGAGAATATTCTACCGCTGCAGAGAATATAAGAGAATTTAGAGCCATATCTTCTCACTAAACAAACATGCATATGCGGAATCCATAAATATATATGATACGACAATCTGACACATACAGGAAGTTTAAAAAATAAATAAATAAAGAGCATAGTATAGCATATACTAAAACAAACAACCAAATCTGGTACATATTTCCTATAATACACTGAAACATGCTTAGTATTATACACAGGATTGTAGGGCAGGACCCCAGAGACCTTACAATGTATATACTGGCATACCATACACAAACTTTGCAAAATTCAACCAAAAAGAACAATGCACTGGTGGCTTCCTGTAACTAAACCAATTATTGCTACAATCATTATTTTCCCAAAGGAATGTCAGTCAGATATGATACTAGTGGGACAAGAGGAAATACTTGTACAATGCGCTTAGTATTCTGACCCTATCAAAGAGTCAACTGATAACACTGCAATACAAAAATAAGTCGCTTCATTATTTTCCCATTCTCTTACCCAATTTGTCTCAGGACGCCCTAGTACCAAACTGACAGGCTCCCACGAATAGAAGGATGCTTCTATTTTGGTCTAGAAGTCTTGAGCTGTACAGTGATGGCAAGTGTTTATTCAATGATACAGCAGTCTAAGACACAGAATGAAGATGATGCAGCACTGAGTCATACAGCGCTCCCACACACAGCATACACACCAGTGACACAGCACTCCCAGACGCATCATACAGGCCAGTAACGCAGATCAGTTATCCAGCAGTCTCAGACACAGCATATAGACCAGGCGTACTGAGACCACATACACGTCAATTATGCAGTACTCCCGAGCATGGCGTAAAGACCAGTTATATAGCACCCGTAGAAATATCAGAGATAACAGCGATAGGTCAGTGGTATAGCACCCGCACTTGTTATATAGCACTCCCAATCACAACATACAGACCAGGGATACATCATACTCAGACTAATGGCAGAGCATTTCCAAAACACTGCATAGTCACAATCTTTATTATTATTATAAACGTTTATTTGTAACGCGCCAACATATTCTGTAGCGCTGTACATGGATTGTGTTCAAAGCAAGACAATATTAAAACACATTGCAAGAAATGGAGGGCCCTGTGTTTGAGATTAGAATCCAGTGTCCAATGTGCTTTCGCAAAGCGCCATGCAAGATTAAAAACTCTCAGAATTACAAATCATGAACAAAAAAATGAAAAAGGTATTTCAAACGAACGGTCACAATCTGCTTCTTCTAGGGGGCTTGATATGAACCTAATTCAAAACTACCCCAGCAGAATCCTGTAGTACTTGTTCTCTGTGGCACAAAAGATGGCTTCTGAAGAGCACAAACGCCAAAAAGATAAAGGCAGAGAACACTGGATACAGGTTACTAGTGGCCTCCAACAAGACCACTCCCCAATTCAGGATAGAAACACAAAAACAAAACCCGGCATATGCTAAGGACGTGACGCCACATGCGCGTTACGTCATTGGCCGGGTCAAGACTCAGCCGGAAGGAGTGCGGAGGAGCAGCTGCTGCAGATGGAAGGTAAGTGAGGGGGGGGGGAGGTAATTAAAGGGGTAAAGTGAGGAGGAGGGTTGAGGAGGAGGGTGATAAGGGAGGGGGAGGGAAAGACACGGGGGGGAGGGAAAGACACGGGGAGGGAGGGAGGGGGGGAAGAGACACAGGGGAGGGAGGGGGGGACACAAGAAAGAGGCACAGAGGGCACACAAGAGGGACACAGGGGGCAGCACATTTCCTACCCTCTGCTAAGTTTTCCCAGTATTTTGTGGTAAAATAGGTGCCGCGGCTTATACTCAAGTATATATGGTATATTATTTTCTAGATCACATTTTCCCTCTATAACATATTATAACTAGGATACAAGATAACAATGAACAGGCAACACATAATTACATTTTAACAATGTCATGCGCCCTTGGCCATATCCATAATTACTGGAAATATTACCGTCACTAAACAAACAATGTAATCATGACACTAACTATATGTATTTAACCCAAGAAGACAAGTTTTCAACCAAAAACAAGGAACAAATCCATGCATACAACTTAAATACAATAAATAAATTCAGATTCTGTTTCTTTACAAAACTAGTAAACACTATGCAAACTATTTTTTTTATTGTTTGGGCTCTGAATTACGCTCTTTTTTTTTTTTTTTTTTAAATAATCAATATTTAGGAACTTTATTTTATTTAGGAATCTTTATTTTACGCGAGCACTGCTAGACTTCTTCCCAATGGGAGTATGCATAGAGATCTCTAGTATTACATCATGTAAAGAGTCTGCAGCAAATGCCGATTCCATTACCAGGGATTAACACAAGTGAGCTTGTTAGGTTAATCCTATTATGCCTTCTCATGAACGTGATTAATACACATAATGTGTTTATCCATATTTATTATACTGAATAGTCCAAAAGACTTATTACCTTACTCTATAGGTTTAAGTAAGTTTATAGCATTTATTTATTTGCAATGTGCTTGTTCCCAGACACTCAATAGCTTTGAAGTGCAATGCTTGTGTGAATTGTTCGCAATGCAATGTCTAGAGGTACATGCTATTGAATGGATAAGTGCTGTAGCAGGATCTACCAATCATATACAGAATGCATGGAGGAATGGAGCCATCTACAGAATGTATTGGACGGACAATGCAATATACGCCAATGTCCAGCCATTTACATAATGTATAATACAGACTGTGCACTGGAAATTTCAATAAGTTACAGAATGGATTGCACGGTGTATACCTGGGTACATTAAAAGCTATATATATATATATATATATATATATATATATATATATATATATATATATATACACATATACATATACATACACACACATACACACACACATACACTACATGGAAACCCACAGCCATGTACACAATGCATTTAACAAAGTGCACGGAAATCCCCAGATCTCATAGCAAATGTGTTTTTATCCCTCATCCATTTACAGATTGTTGTCCAGACATTGAGGTAGAGCCTCCAGAAATTTACAATGGTCCTTTCCTGTTATGAGTACGCCAGCACAGACAGCAGAAGTGGGGGTGAGCATCTGCTAGATGCCGCTGCCAATGTCATAGCTATAGGGTAATGGCTTAAGCTTGGAAATTCAGTACGATCTCAACAACGCTTACAAACGGTGTACAATTTTGGCAGTGCCATCTAGTAGCTCCTTGCTTCAACTGCTGCTGCCATTGCTGGAGTACTCATAAAAGGAAAGATCCATTTACAGCACTTGTGCGCAGACAGTGCATGCAAGGCTGAGCATTCCGTTTTATTCTTAATTTAGCTGAACAAATAGATCTGTTATATTATAAACCAGATACTCATGAATCTAATGAACAAAAAAGCTTGGTTCAGAAGCATCTTATATCATTTTAGTAAACAGTTTACATTTGTTCTAAGGTAGAGTTTTATCTAGAGCTCAGTCTAAAAATTATTACTTCTAAACACACCAGGAGAAAATAAAAAGTGTCATCTATCACACCTCCACTTAATAAGGCAAACAAAATATCACTAGCACACAATGTCCCATGGGTAAACAGAGGAATCCGCAAAATGACGTGATCCAATTGCCCCAAGTGCAGGCAGATATGTAGATTATGAAGAGACTTTGGAGTTAGGAAAACATGTGCAGCCAAAATAGCTCAGCTGCCATTTCTTACATACATAAAGTATCTTAAATAATTCTAATCTTCTACTTCAACCTTCTACAACCCAACTAATTTCCCTCTAAAATGTAAGGAAAGTATTACATCAACTACAGGGAATGTGAATTCACTACAGAAGTATTTGGAAGGGATCAGAGTAGATAAGAATGCATTGTAACTATGAGTACTCCGTATACATAGCATTATTATTATTCTCCTTTATCGGTAACACGCCAACATATTGCGTATCGCTATACAGGGATTCAGTACAAGGCAAAAACTATTTTAACATATTGCAAAATAATGGAGGGACCTGTTATTGAGTTTAAAATCGACTGAACATAGAGCTTTCCCCAAATAGCATAAGCGTACCATGTATAAAAGTAATATACACAGGGAGATATTATATAGAAACAATATGGGAGTGAGAAGCACTTATGCCGTTATTTTTGTAATGCATTACAATGACACAGACTGGACACTTCAATATTATTTGATAACCCCCAAAAATAAGAACTTCAGCAGTCACTCTAGAGACTCTCAGGCTTGCCCAGTAAAAATGCAAACGCTCAATCTGTCTGGCAAAACGTGTTGCCTATCCCAGAGTCTCTATATTAAGACCACAAGTTAGGACTGGGTGAATTTTACCACAGCTAGAGCAAGATGCGGATTAAAGTGCCAAACTAACTGGCTTCTTACTAATCTGGTTTGATATACTACACAAAAGAGCCACCATCAGAAATCTTGTGGGCCATTATAATCTTAATAACCACCCCCCCAACCCAATGTACACCCATTTTCCCCATTTACCATGGTCATTCAATATGCTATTAGCTGTAGTTTTACATATCTACCATATTTAGAATCTCTACTATTCACTCTCCTTTGAACCAAAGTGACAGGAACACATATTTAATCTTCCCATGCTTTTTTATTTCTATATCATTCCGGTATCATTGTTCATGAGAGATTACGCCCTAAAGAAAATGGTGGGGGAGGGTTATGGTAAGAGGTAATGAGATTATAAATATAGCTGTACAAATCTGCACATTTGGCCAAGACATATGTGCATTCCAAATTGCTCCAAAAAAATTTAAATAAATTGCAGACAAGTAGGAAAGCCATAAACAAAATAATGTATACAAAAACCGTATTGGCGCCTGAATTATTTTGCGCACCAATCTCTTTCAAAGCCCAGTTTGTGACACTTTTTGGCATTTGACACATACACATGCCAATTATCTGCCCATTTTGCTATTCTCTCAATGCCCTGTGAACCATTCCAACTAAGAAGGCTTAAACATGCAAGTGGAGTCTTGACAGGGGTGTTGCCCACAGCTATGTGGAAGGCCAGCTGGTTTGTATTTTTCTCTTCTGTACGCGGCCTGGTTGTGAGCAGCCAGCTGCTCTGCATGTGTTGCCACTTAAAATGTTTGGAGAGTTTTCAGGCAGCTTGTGGTAGTTTCTTAAAGAGCTGCAATAACTTTGCAGACATTTTATGAGAAATTCTTCGAACGATCCGTATTCCTTTTGTGTGAACTGTTAAGGTTTAAAACTTGTCATATCCAAAAAAAGTCAATTTTGTACATGTCCCCTATTTGGACATGTCTAGGTATTGGTAGTGATGAAGGCAGGCAGACCTCAAAATCATGTATACTGCTAATTTTACACACCCAGCACATGTGTACTGAATAAAGCCTTTGTTGAGTCATTGGTTGAGTTCATTCATCTGAATTAGCATGCTAAAAAACAGATGGTAAGTCCAGAGATATTTGGTATCATTAATTGTCCAAAAAAAAAAAAAAAAAACATAGATAGATATATGGACACAATTCTGTTTAGAATTAGAACACCACAAGCATTTCTACACTATTAACCATATGCCCTCATATAATGTGTGGTGCACATGGATACAGTCACAAATCTTAGGGTGATGTGATATTCGGTATATATGAAATTAGTTAAAATAAAATAACTAGACCAATGTTGGTCATGACATACTGGACACAGACCTGGATTTTAGTACTTCCTTTCTATACCCAGGTAATGCAATGAGCATGCCTGAGGCAATGGCAGATACATCACCTGTGTACAGTAGGGAAATACTAAAATACAAAACGTGCCTGATATAGTCTTCTACATGAGAAACCTCTGGAGTTTCCAAAGCTCTGTACCGCAGAACGGGAAAAACAATTATAATCAGATGGTTCTCTAAAAAAGTAACAACTACTGCATTCATTCTCTTTGCTCCAGCAAAAACATGGTAATCTGTACTATATTTTAAAGTATAATAAGGAATCAGATTATAGAATTTGTTGTCATTACTACATTTAAAAAATATTCACTTGCACAGTAGAAAGAAATTCACAAGGAAAAAAACAAGACTGCTATTACTAATTATCACTGTCCTAGCTATGCCTCTATTACTGCTACAAGTTATGCGGACAACATGGAAATCTGCCACTCACAAATACCATACGTAAGATTAATAAGTGTTCATACCTTAGCAGTAACTCACCCAAGCTTGATTCCTTAAGACTCTTTACTCGTCCAAAAATAGTTAACTTTCAGTAGTTGGAATACCTCCATTCCTGAAGGAATTGTCATCAAGTATTCACATATGAAGACAGAGAGTATGCAGAGGGCAGAAGATAGATCAGCTACAAGCAGCACTGGGGAGTTGAGGAATTTCCTGACCTACAAACTATATCATATAGGCATGGCAAGGCGTCTGTGCTTACACTGCAGATGTACAGTAAGAGTCTTACAGCACTCACAGCTGCTCTTCCATTCTTTGGGGGTGGGTCGGAAGGGGGAGAGAGGGTCATTTGTGTACAGTGCCTTCATTTCCTTACATAATTTGCTTTTATAGAAATTGTATTTTGCTTTACCACAATTTTTTTTTATTTTTTATATACAGTGAATATTTTTGCCTGCAGTATATTGACTTTGGGTTCTCCTAGCATTAGTCACCTTGTCTAAGTATCCTTGAGCTGACTTTAATTTACTCTGTTTAGAAACATCCTGTCTCAAGATTATATATATATATATATATATAAATAAATAATACAGTTGTATAGTAGGATATAAAAAAAAAAAGAAAGATATAGAAGTGAATGAGGATCTGCCCAGAAGCCTATGCTAAATGTATTTGTGACGGCTCAGTAACCAGTGTTTCTACTGTCGCCAATGATTCTGGGTAATGACATGCAAATGAGCCTCAAAATGTACCACATGACATAGGATTCAATTTAGGACTATGGATCCTACTCACAGGCAGACTTAAGTGGGTCTGACTCAAAAAGGTGGTATGTTTTGAGCTTCATTTGCATGTCACTATATAGAATCCTTAGCTACAGTGAAAATACTGTTTATTGAAAAGTTCTGTGGGAAAATGATGTATTTTGCCCTGCTGGAGACAGGTAAGCATACATATGGTTACCATTCCTACATGCATCTACAGTGAAGAGTTTTTCATCTTCTAATCCCCAATAACAATTGTTTTTATGGGGAAGGTGGGAGGAGTTGCATTACTCACTTGTTTCCAACTCTTAGTGTCTGGTTAAAGGGAAGTAGGCAGGTAAAAGTTATCCAGGTAACAGATTAATAAGGTCAGCCCCCATGGACACACGGTAAGGGGTAGATAGTTGCATAACTGCTTAAGTCTAAATAAAGGTTGAATTATGTATTCAGTTGTATTTTTACCCGTAAAGCATGATATATGGTGTATTAATAAATATGTTGTATTATGTATTGCTCCACAAATTTATAAGTACCACTAAATGCCATGTGCGGGAAGTGTGAGGAACTGGTAAGAAACATTGACTTAACACCTCCCCAAAGCACAATTCATTTACAAAACAGGATATATGTTTTCATTAGTCTTTTATTAGAACAGATACAAATATAAGAAGTAGCATACTACTAGCATGTTAATTACATATATTTTGGAAATCAGAGAGCTAACCAATTTGATATATTTATTTTACGCTCGTTTACTTGGTATTATTGTTTAGGAGTTGTGTCTGTGCTTATATAAAATATTAATTGCAACTTCTTCTCCAAGCCTTACTTTCATAAATTAAAAATAGATCAGTATGACATTGCAATTGCTAGATAGCAAATCCATCAGGTCAATAGAATGCTGCCATCACTAGATAAGACAACCAGGTCAATAGAAAGTTGCAATAACTACATGCCAACAATTTTACAGAATGATGCTAAATAGCACATTGCATTGGTTCAAAAGAATGTTGCAAGAATGCACAAAGTTGCAATTTGACAAGACACATCTGATTAATACTTTAAAGGGAAACCATATATGCCTTATCTTGGCATCAGGAAATTGCTAGACTGGATTAGGGGCAACTGGCAAAAAACGTCAATAAGAGTCAAGAGGTCCATACACAAAGTTCAAATCTACAGGATGCAGTAAAGGTATGCTTAAAAACAAAAAGAAAATAATATTTATACATCAACCCTATCCCATATATTTATTTGCAATTTCCTTAAAAAATGAATTAAAAAAAAGGAAAACATTTAGTGCCTCAACTCTCCTTCCTCAATCCTTCAATAGCTGTTGGCATATCCCAAGTTTCAGTCCTAGGCCCCCAATTCTTGTCCATCTATACTTCCAGATATGGCACCCCAATAAACTAATTTGGCTTAGATTATCTCTGTATGCAGATGAAACGTGAATCACTCTCTCAGCACCAGACCTTCCCCCGCCCATTCTAGCTGTTGCCAGCTGCCTCTCAAGCATATCTAGATGTCCGCCAATAAACTAAAAAAAAAAACTCAACATGTCAAAGACTGAGCTCCAAATCTTCCCACCATTATTACAGCTCACACTCCTTAAACATACTTCATGGTTGACAATACCGGCATCACTCCCACCTCTCTGACCCGTTGTCTTGGAATTCTATTGGACCCTGTCCTCTCTTTCATTCCGCACATACAATTAATAACTAGATCATATCATCTTAGACTAAAACCATCTCCAAAATATGTCACTAACTTACACAAGACACAATTGGAATTCTAATTCCATTTTCTCATATTAGCTTCCCTCAACTACTGCAACTCACTACTTATTTGCCTCCCAACCACCCATCTGTCTCCACTCCAAATCCATAATGAACACCTATGCTAGGCTCATCTACCATATTCAATGCAAAAATCTTAAAACCTGACCCTAACCTGATACTTAACACCAGTTAAGTAACCCTTTTTTTAGCTCTACCAATATTTCCCAAACCACCATCTTCACTCTGCTAATGGTCTTTTCTTTCCTCCTCTCACTGTTGCCTTCAGGACTTTTCTAGAACTGCATCTAGCCTTGTGGAACTTCTTGCCTCTCTCCGTGCCTCTTAAGACTGAAGGTGATAAGCCTCTTTAAACATATGGGATTTTAGTGAGTTTTTGAAGCAGGAAGACAGTCTTACAAACTGCATAGCCTACCAAATTGTTCACACACAGCAACTTCCATTTGCATCAGCCTACTGCCTTGACCACTGCCATCTTGCGTATGTCTACTTCCTGTCCGCCCTTACCCTCTAGATAACATAAGATAAGTTATTTGGAGTGGGGACCTCAAACCTATTGCATCAACTGTTGCCTTCAGCTCTCTGTTGACCCATTTGTATCATATTTATATTGTATCTGTACTTGTATTTCTACTTACCTTAAAATTTGTCTATACTTTTGTAATTTGCCAATTGTACCCACAGTACTTTATCCTACTTTGTAAATAGTGTTATGGAACATACTGGTGCCTCTATTTAATGAGGATATTATTAATAATAATAATAAAATAATAATATGTACAAAATATATTTGTTGGGCAAGCATTTAGAGCGCTTTATTACAAAAAAAAAAAGCTACAATGTTGGAGGAAACAGAAAACAAGAGACAAATTTAAAATGAAAAACATGCGTACCAGTGTGTACTAAAGTGCACCTTTTCAACCTGGCCAAAAATTAAGAACACATCATTTAACATGGTATAAATATGAAATATTTATTATTGCGATATAGCATTTAGGACAAATTGAACATCAATCTATGGAACAGGAGCCCTGATTTAATTCCCAGTACAGCTTATCCTAGTGAAGGCACCAATGCGGAGGTCTCCAGGGTATTAGGCTGCTTTATGTGGTTTCCAGTCTTCAGAGTGGGCATTGCATCTCACAGACACTGCTAATGGACAAGTGGGGGGAACTGGAGATCATAATGTATAATACAAGGTAATTACTCTTTCCTCTTATTGTTGTCTGCACGTTTAACAGGAAAGTGTGAAGAATAATGTTACCAGACTATTGTTCTGATTAGGGCTTAAATAAACTTTGGCATAAGATGAATGTAATGTAAACACGGTTGTGTGCTTTTTATTAGGTGTAACTGGTGTATGCCGTATTTGATCACTCTGGGCTGGTCACAGCTGTTTTGCAGGAATCTCAGGGGATAGACTAGAGCACTCATGTCACATGTAGTCTAAACCACTGGTAAATATATGAGAGTCTTACACTGAGAATGTGCTCTGGGTTATGATTGGCCAATAGAACGTTTCTATCCTAGTGGGGCTTGCTCTGCCATATAGCTCGATTGTCAAGAGGTTATATATAATTATTCTTACTGCAGGCTTTCATTTTCTTTACTGAGCCTGCTTCTTTCAGTTTGTTTCAACAGGATGCATCCTTGTAAACATATGAGCATTTCATTAGACCTAATAGATGCACTAGCAGTTTTACATACCACATTCTCCTTGTGCAGACAAAGTTTATTTACCCTCCCGCAAGATTTCCGTATAAAAAGCAATGTTACATGCTTTATTATATATTTTTTACATTTTAAAATATATTAGCCTCTTTTCAATTACTACATTTAAAAAGTAGGCATTATAAATTGTTATAAATCACATTCAAGAAGAAAAAGGCAAATATCTATAAAAAAGGCCAAACCCGATGGATAATAAGACTATTAAAAAGGTATGTTGCCAAAGTCCTGTAATGAGAATAAATGTTTGCTTTCTTCTGTATTCAGTTCTTTTTTGAAGATTATCTTCACACACATAACATAAAAGAGAAATTGCATCTTAGGCTGGAAAAAAACCCATTATCGCTGTACCCATTTAAATGCTGACTCACGCACAGGAGAACATTGCTCTCATTGTGACTGGACTGGAGGTATTTCCCTTTTTAAGACACTGTGCTTTTTTTTAAAAACGGGAACCAAGTATCACCTGAATAATACCTCATTTCACATGAAAAAAGTACACTTTAAATGTGTAAGTGTTCTGGAGCTAATGTGGAGTTAAAGAACAGACATTACATTTTTTCTATAACAGACAAGACTGCGGCGCGCACGCGTAGTTGCACGACTGCACATATATACGAATTTGACACAATTGCGCATGTGCGACTTTGGCTCGCATATGCAGCAGCGCAATTTCCGTCAATTTCCGGTTAGTAGCTCGTGAGTAACGCCTGCGCAGAATGCATCTCGCAGTCGTTACTCACAAGCGAACAACTATTATAGTGGATTAATGAGCAATCCTAGAGAAGACCATATATGTAAAAGTTATGAAGCTTGCTTAGTTTGCCAGAGTGGAAGCGGCTATTCCAAAATGAGTTTTTATTATGTATAATAAGCAGATGATCTAATTGGGTAAAAAGTTCAAGAGCCAGAGCAAGCGCCAATCAAACTGCAGCTGAGGTAGAAGCTGTGACAATTACAATAATATTATGTGATCCTCATATTACAGCACCTAACATACAGGGGACTTTTAATGCTAAAACTTTTATATTCTTTCATATAAGAGAATGCCAGAAGTATTAAAGTACTAGTATAGTACACCTATAGTTTGGTAAAAAAAAAAGGTCACATGTTTGTGAAGTATATAAAAAAACCTCCAGCATTAGCAGCTGACTTGGATTGTGTCATGGAAGATCTTATCTTGGAATGCTAGATGGGAGGGCTATCCTACTGGAGCCAACTCTTCTATCCAATTCTACTGTCAAGTGTCTATTGAAAGTGACAGCATTTCAACATACCTGAATCAGGATCTTATATGATTCAGATGACATCTCCAAGAAATCTCAAAGATTTTAGAATCATTATGATTATAACTTTCTCATTACTACACTAGGTTTTGTCCCTTTTCTTTTCACTTGTTCGTGTGATGTGCATGAAGATAATCTTCAAAGAACAACTGGATATAAAAAGCAGTAAAAAGACATTTTTCACACAGTGGAACTTTGATGATTTTCTGACGCACCTTTATTTTGGGTTTGGCCTTTTGACTAATAATTTGCCTTTTATCTCTGCGTTTAAAAAAATAATAATAAAAGACTGAAACATCATCATCCTATTATGTCATTATAGAACAAACACTAGCAGTGTATATTAAACTTCTTAAATTATCCTGTATGTGCCAAAGATTGGGTAGATAAAGTTAATTGCAAAATTATGGTTAGTTTACAAGCATATTTTTGGTTTAATCACTAAACTCTACAGGTTTATCTTTTAATGTACAATTCTTGGGGTCTGGAGAAATTTAGATCAGTTTCTCAGATTGAGGGAAGATGCAGAATCTTATTGCTTGGGCAGCAGCTTAGAAAGTTATATTATTATACTTTAGATCAGCAGTTCTCAACAACCAATTCTAGGAGCAGTGCCACATAGGTATTAAAACATTACACAGCATTTGTTTGTGAATTAGTTGAAAAACATGCTAGGTTGAATTTAAATAGTACAGTGTACCATTAAATTCACTTTTAAAGATGAGAGTATCGGTTTGAAGGGTGTTATTCCTAAAAGGTCATCAAGGGTCTCCAGACATTGTGTTGATACAACTTCTTGCCTTCATAAGTTTGTTTTGTTTTTTTAAATTTGACCTTTTCTTTTTATATTTTTCAGGTAAATTAAGCACTGATATTTTGAGTAACAGAAAATGATACAGTTTCACTACAATGCAGCAAAGCAAACGTGTCAGATTTTAATAAAGTTATTAAACTTAACAAAATGTTTTAATTAGGTACTAATCATACAATTCATATTCACCGTTTAGAAAAGCAATATTCACTTCACAATACACTTTTAAACATGAACTTGCACACCTCCAATTGAGCGGTTTTCCCTTACCTTGAATAAAGTCATCAAGGGGTGGGAGCAACTATGACTAGGAGGCAAACCTAAATAGTCAGACACAAGGTTATGTCTAGACAGGAGTAGCTACTTTTGATTGGCTGGAGGTGTATTACATTGGTTTACCCTGCCAAGTACACAAGCATATGTCTGACCTTTTTGGACGGTCTCCCAGATCCCACCACTTGATGACCCCCTAAGTGTTGCAGAGAAGCAGATAAACTGGAGTTTTTGTTTTTTGTACATCATTCAGTCATTTCCAACTCTCTGGAACCTCATAGATCATGTGTCCATGATCATGCTTATCCACTTTGTTTTCCTGGCAGAGATACTGGAGTGGGTGGCCAGTTACTTCTCCAGTGTGCCACAGCATACAGCTCCGGGTATTCCTAGGAGGTCTCCCATCCAAGTCCTCACCAGGCCCAACCTTGCATGGCTTCAGGGTGGTGTCACTTCTTGGTTCCCTGACTGGAATCAAACCCATGTCACAGTGGTGAAACCACCGAATCATAACCACTGGACCACCAGGGAAACAATAGGTTTGATAACATTTACTTTCAAAAACAGCCTTTTGCACAGAGGAAAAAATTATGTATCATCAGCTTAGGAGACATGAAGCAGTTTACTTAACCCAATAATATACAGCACAAAAAGAAGAGTAAGTAACCCTGATCTGTACATGTCTCAAACAATAAAAAAGGGAAAAATAAGTGGTCATATTTTTGGTCATCCATTTAAATATATCATTTTATAAATGATCTAAGGTATAGAAATCTTATATTGCTTGACCCGGACTGGTTAAATGATAAGAGCAATAGAAAAACAGCATGATCTTAGAGGAGTATTCCCTTATCTGTATAA
Source organism: Discoglossus pictus (assembly GCA_027410445.1). Taxonomy (NCBI): domain Eukaryota; kingdom Metazoa; phylum Chordata; class Amphibia; order Anura; family Alytidae; genus Discoglossus; species Discoglossus pictus. Next base: position 382,184,358 of record CM050166.1, on the reverse strand, counting down.
AGCCAGCTGCAGTGATCTGTTACTATGCAATCTACAAATCCTCTGCATGAAATAAATGACTGCGACATCCTGCTGCACTGCCAGGGTATCACCTATTTATAAGGCAGTGAACATGAAAATTGCAGGATTTAAATTTTAGGATAAACTAATTAAAGAAACCACTACTATGTGATTATACAGTGGAGATTTCAAACTGCATTACTTATATTGCAATAAAGAAATGTGAAAATGTGGAATTCTTGAAGTAGCCCATTATAAGCATTGTAAAGTTAAATAATTATAGAGAACACTTAAAGTAAATAACTACACTCCAACGCTATTTAATTATAAAAAGTTGAAACCCATAGTGAAAACACTAAAATACTAGATTCTGTAGGACGGAGTAGAGCGCTCAGAAATGCCAGGAGTTTAATTATCTCTTGAAACAACTTTAACTTTAAGCATACTTAAACCAACGTAACCTATTGCCCAAGTCTTTTTATCGGACAGTAGCGACTGGAAGAACTTGGAAGGACGGGGACACACTTACACCTCATTTCAACATCACATATTTTCTGATATCTTAAGTAACATTTTGTTAGGGCATACACAACCACTTTGAACTGTGCCAAAAAAAAGGAAAACGCAACACAAGACATTACGCCATCATATCACCTTTGAAAAGTTGGGTTGACCATTACAATCTGATTTTTGTGCTTACACACTATACCGAAACAACCAACCTTACTCTCTATAAAGCAATACTTTCAGGTCTCTGTTTACAACCAGCTTGCTTTTATTTGTATACCTCTGAGCCCTTTTGGTTACGCCTAAACCAACGATTATGTCCTTTGTTTTGTCAGATACGTACCCTTTTTATGTGTAAATTTCAGCTAGCCCTAGATTCTTACAACTGAATTCCAGAGTTTTGCTCTCTGTATACACTACAGTTTCTCCCAGAGTTCACCTTTTCTTAAGTGGTAAGAAAATGATCTTACATAGAAACACAGTTTTATTGACAGATAAGGACTAGAAGACCTATCCTGACTATTCTGTCTACCCAATAAGCTTGTTTTTCAATAAAACTGCACATTCGCAAACTTCACGTCATAACGCAAAAAACATGCGAGACACGTTACCACGCATTACGACCTCGCAAAAATCGTCCGCAACCCGCGAACATGAAAAAATGAAAAACACAATAAATAGACACAACACATACTTAAAAAACCTTACCTACAGCAAGAGGGAGCATCCAGGAACTCAAAAAAGCAACTTACACCTTCATTTAACTCAAAATAAGAGTTTAGACACTAAAGAATTCTCTAAGCGAGAGAAAAAATGGCCGCCGAACAAAACGAGAACGAGGCTACAGCACTCTAAACACGAAAAACACCACAAGAAACACGCAAACCACCACAAAAGACCTACGGATATTCCGCTAAGACGCATACCACACATTACCCGCCATTTTACGACAATGCGGAAGTACACGACTACGCTAACGGTTTGGTCTCACGCACGTACGCTATTACACTGCACACATTCAGCACGCTTACACAGCACCTCCACACCACTAATGCTGCAGCAACATCAAAACACATTGCAGCTCTTCAACACAATGCTTCAAAATACGTAAAGTATATTCATTTATTAATGTATTATATATTTCATTATTATACACCAAACAGCATTAGCTACCTTACAATTTCATTGCCGCCATTGTTTGACGGGCAATTCTCTAGTATCTATATATTGTATGAATTAAACAAAATTTGAGAATTTATATAATTTGGTTCCATTTTTTTGCTTGAATAATATTAGATTTGGGAGGAGACAGTGCACCATAGAATACGGTTAGATGGCTTCCCATTGCACAGCCCTGCCCAAAACTATGCCCATTAGTCAACTGCCATTCCCTGGGTATACAGTACCTTTTGCTCCAATTATACCCCTATTTTCATACAAGAAGAGCCCTCTACTTCTTCCTCAGCCAACATATTCTTATTAATATTATACGCATAACTGAGCAAAAAAGGACTGAGCCTAGAAGACCATTAAAAAATAGGAGGGTGCATTGTTACAGATAAATGTGCTGCTACCATATTAGGATAGTTCCAAATATTGATGCTATATAGAGGGGTAGATCATATATATAGAACACTGAAAAAAGTGACTAGTGCTTTGTCTAAAGGTGCAATGAATAATGAGTATGAGTAATAAGCAATGACGTCTAATACAAAAGAACCTTACAATATATTTTGAATAGAGGGAAAGGTAGAAATAGGCACCGTCAGAAAAGCACTGAGCTACTTGTAAAAACTATTTTTTGTAGATTCCAGTAACCCTATAAGTATCAGATACATTTCTGACAATTCTTAAGAACTTTATGTTATATTAGCACTTGCGCCTTATATGATCTACCCCTCCATATAGCAATAATATTTGGAACTATCCTAATATGGTAGCAGCGCCCAAATGTTTTTTAACAATCATTTTACTTAATAAAAGTTAAGTTTTAGGATGTATTTGTCTCATATGTGAGATTAGATAAACTAACAGGAGTGCACTTTAATAGGATCCATTTGTCCAAGTTTGTGTTGCAATTTTTGATCCCTAGTTGTCTTAAATATCCTAGTGACAAGACCTAGAGCCACCTGCCTTTATTTTTTGTATCATAGTATTTCTGATGCACCCAGAAAGATTAATATCTTTTGTTTAAAAAAAAACAATGTAATTATTTACCGATAAGTCCCTGAGACATGGTGCCCATTATTTTCATTGCAGTCATCTGCACAAAAAGACTAGGCATGCTCAGTGAGCAAGATATGAAACCTCTGTTTGTGGGTAAATCTGCCAGCTCAAAATGGCAAACTTCAATGTTAGGGTTATTTATATTTGACACCTCCAGTGTCACTTTAAAATAACTGAAAAGTGATTTGGATTGACAAACCCATGATCCTTAGGTATACCGTATTTACTCGAGTATAAGCAGAGTTTTTCAGCCCATTTGTTAAGGCTAAAAAGGGCCCCCTCGGCTTATACTCGAGTCACTCTTTCCCCTTCGTCTCTCTACCCCCCCTTGTGTCTCTCTAACCCCCTGTGTCTCTTTCCCTCCCCCCTCCTCATTCTCAACCCCGCCTCATACTACCCCTCTAAATACCCCCCCTCTACCCTCACTTACCAGCTCCGGCCACCGCTCCTTCCGGGTCTTGATGTGGCGCGCATGTGACGTCACATGCGCGCCACGTCATTAGCATATACCGGTGCCGGAGCAGGTAAGTGAGGGGAGGGAGGGGGGGTATTTAGAGGGGTAGTATGAGGATGATGGAGGGCCTGAGGACGAAGAGGGAGGGGGCCTGAGGACGAAGAGGGAGGTTGAGGATGAAGAGGGAGGTTGAGGAGGGAGGTTGAGGATGAGGAGGGGGGGGAAGAGACACAGGGAAGGGAGAGGGGGGGAGAGACATGGGAGAGAGAGGGGGACACAGAAAGCACAAAAGGGACACAGGGGGCAGCACATTTTCCACCCTCGGCTTATACTCTAGTCACTCATTTTACCCAGTATTTTGTGGTAAAATAGGTGCCTCGGCTTATACTCGGGTATATACGGTATTTTTAAATCTTTTCCGGTTTGTGCATCAGGAAGATTTGGATAAGAAACACTGATAAAGAATGTATAGCAAATTGGACAGGGTTAATATTTCTACTCCTTGATAACGATCTGTTTGGATAATTACATTGTCCAAACATTTAATAATATCAGAAAAAGCAGACACGATTCACCACAAATACATTAAATAATATTTAGTAGCCAGAAGTAAACTTTTAGATGATTGGGCAATAAAGCTCTCAAGATCAATGGTGTATGCAGTTTTTAGTAAGGTACCTACCTATTATTGCCATACTGTACAACACAATGAAACAGGATTCAAAGCCACCACAATACAATTTGGATAGCTTTAGCCATACTGAAAAGTCAACTATTACAATACAACGAACAGCTTTAGAAGAGATTAGTAAGAAGATATAACCAATGTGCAAAATATATCACCACAATAAAAATAAAGTTAATGTTGCAATAGTTTTTTCCATTTGTTTTCGTAAGCCTGCTGAGTAATATGGTTTTACAAAGTGAATAATATCTAAAGATCTGGCCCACAAACTGTTTTAAGCCAACAGTGTTATTATAAAGAATATCATTAGTCTTTCCAAAATAAATGGAGTCAGCTACACACTCAGCTAATAGCTTGTCAGTTCTTCCTAAATATAAACAGTGAAACACGCCAAGTTTTTACCAAAGAGATTCCAGAGGGAGGGTAAAACCATCATAATGCACAAAATGTGGTTATCGATATCCGATCATACTTCCTTTAAGTGGCTGTGCTCATATTTTTCAGATTTTGTATGCCATGATGCATCAATCTCAGGAAATGACGTAGCAAAAACGCAAAGGAAACCAAAATAAATAGTGAACAAAGTTTGATATTTTTTCCAAATGACTTCCCTTCATTAAATAACAGTTTGCATTTTGTTCAAATACATATTTCTTGGGGAGAGCTTGTAATGCTGTTGTAATACGAAGTTGGCAGAAAGACTTCTAGATATGCAGATACAATGGTCCATAGATATTCTTGTGTGTAGAGTCTTTAAATCTGTCAAATCTCTCCTGATGCAACAAAAATGTCAACGCCAATAGAGACAAAAGCTATAGAAATTGGGATAAAACTAAGGGAAGTCTACAATATACAAAAGCGAGGTTGCAACCTGGGTCAAGTACCTGGGTCGTGATTGGACTGGAGTAACATGGATGTTTTTGCACTTTGGCTGTCCTTCATGGAGAACATTATGGACCATGAATTTCCCTCATCTAGAATTTAAAACAGAACTCTTAAAAATTGGCGTTACATGCGCAGAAAGCAAAGATTTGGCATTTTATTTTTGGTTCAGATGCATAATGCCAGTCGCAGCAAATAACAGGCCATTTCCTTTCACTAACATAATAAACTTATTCATTCAGATAATGTCAAGAGAGAGAAGTAATGAAATTACCCAAACCTTGAAATTAATCAATAAACCAGCTGGGAAAAAGATACAATTTTTTGCTAAAGTTCTTAAACAATAATTAATAAAATGTTATTAGCATACAATGCTGCATACATTAGGGGTCATTTCTGATTTAATCAGTTTTCACAACTTACTGTAGTGTTACTTTGTGGGAGGGGAGTATTATAAAATTAGTTGCATACCTCACAGAATATTAGAGAGTGGATTCTTGTAGGTCAGACTTTCCTAATGTTTGGATCTACTCATCTTTATATAAGGAAACAGCCTTCCCAGTTTTAGATGGTATGGTGACCAGGCAAACTAATTTGCATGTTGGGGGGCCATACTAGAAAGGTCACTTATCTATATTATATTGCATCCAACAATTATCGACTGCAGTGTTTCCCAAACTGTATTCAAAGAAGCACAATCAATACTTTGATGGGAATACTTTGATGCAGCTTGGGAATCCATTCTGATTAAAGAGTTTTCGGCTGCTGGGAAGGAATTGTTGAGTTCTGGAGATCCATTTTGGTATCAGCTGGGGCTATGGGTCTCATGAGGATCTTTTCCTAGGTTTAGGGGTCCCACCAATACTTTGCAGGATGATTATCTTGGGAAACATTGCTCCACTGGGATATTTGTAACATTAGTCAGAGGTACATTCATAAGCCAGAGATGGATGTTTTAGTAAATATATTTATATCTATCTATCTATGCATAAATGTATAGCCTCAAAAAGGAAACACACACCTTATAAAATGGTTATATCTTTGGCTCAGCAAAAAGGCAGTATTTACACATACACAATTTTGCTTTTTAAAATGCATGCAATAATATATTTTACCAAAAGGTTACTGAACTCTGGATTAATCTCTCAAATGGCTACAAAAAGGAGAGAGCCGATGGGCACGTTCTAATGGCTTGACTTCATTTCCTGACTAAGATGAATCAAATGAAAGCAGTGACTGAATTATGTCACTGGGGATTTATCACACAGTGCTCTAGCTTCCCTCTGGCTCTCTATAATCCTGAGCGTTACATACACATCAGTGAACAGGTCAATAGTATACACTGAAATCTGTGAAATGGACGGTCCTCGTCAGAAGATGAACAATAGAAATCCTGCTCAAGGTAAAATGAGTTGGCTATTCCACATGCGATATTGGGGGAGGGGTGTAGACACAAACTATTATTCAATAAAAGGAGAATATACTGAAATCTATAAGCTATAGTGATGTCCCGGTGTGCAAGGCTCTCTCATCAACTGAAAATCAATACAGCAGGACAACCTGAAAGAACCAAGATCAATTAGACCTGGGGATGATGGATCAAGAATGACATTAACAAAGCCACACTTTTCGCAAATTTCAGCTGGACTAAGAGCAGACATGTGTATTCCTGGGTTCAGGATGCATGCCGTTAATTTAAAGGAGACTCAAGCCAATAGGCCCTACCAGTCGGCCCATTTTACCTACCTAAAAAAACAAAACAAACAGAGGTCTAATTAGTCTTCAGGGTAGCCTTACCAAAGTGGTTGAAAACATTTATCTAAAAACGTGGGGGCCAGGAATATTAGGACCAAGACAAAAAAGTTTTAGGAGCCAGGTTATGGGCTACATATAAAAACATTTAAAATAATTTTAAAAAAGTTAGGAGCCAGCAGTAATATTTTAGGAGCATTGGCTTCCTGGCTCCCGACATTTGTCAAGCCCTGCCTTATAAGCATTTACTAAATCTCTTACTGTATTTGCTCTTAGTACTTTTGAAAATGTATGCTATTTATACCCTTACTGAACAAACATGGTCCTAATCTGGACCTCCAGTTCATTTCTTCTAGTCTAGTCTAAAGCTTCCTAATGGTCCTGTGATGAGCCCACAATAGCATGCCTAGATAGAAGAAATTAGAACACCAATACACTCTAAAGTCTGATTATTATTTACCCAACTGGCCATGCTCTGGTGGTTCATCACCCCCACTGGGAGACACATAGTCATGTGAGAACATGAACAGAGGGCAAGTTATAATTAAAATGGTCAATTTTCAAAATCCCTTATCTAACACTCACTCAAAATGTGTTGTTCATTTTGATTAAATGCATTTGCTGAAATTAGGTAACACTGGTGCGTTCACATATATAACATAGCATGAGAACATGATGCTGGTATTTCATTTAATATATATGCGTTATTACTAGCTCTCAAATTTCAAGAGGCATCACAAAGGCTCAATTATTAAAGGGCCATTGTGGTCTTTTATTTTACTAAACATGATAATGGGCAAAATCGAATTTACAATAAATAAATACAAAAAACTAAAAAACACAGCCTTTCAGTTTTGCAGCTTTTTATTTATTTTTATTTGCTACAGGCAAAGATTAAAACTACAACTACTGTCATCATCTTTGTTCAATATGATTTTTCTTTAACTAAACACAATAAGGAGCAAAATGGAATAGAAATAAACAAAACAAAAACACAACATTTTGTAGAAACCGGACCCTCCATTCTTTGCAATGAGTTAGTTAATCTAGTTTTTGCCATTTACTTAACCCCTGTATAGTGATACGAAATATGTTGGAGCTTTACAAAAAAAAAAAAAAAAAAAAGGATAATAATAATGCCTGCTTCTGCCTGCTACTTCCAGAGGTGAGTGTGTCTTTGTAAATTAGTGAGTCTCCATATAGTCCTGTTGAGATTACTGGCACTTCTTACTGCCATATTCCTATTGTGCCGACACAAACTTCCTGCACATTTAAAGTCTCCTCCCACCTGAGGAAGAATTTAGTAATAGTAAAAATAATAAAAACAAATAATATAGCGAATGACAAATTTTAGGAGCCATGGTTCCTAAAATGTTAATGTTGGATTGTAACTTTTTTGGTAATTCTATATCTTTTTTTAAATTCATAAAGTATTCCCTGCCTCCTATGAAAAGTTTGACTGGCTACTCAATAGTCCGGCTGGCTCCTGGTACACAGTTGTCAATCCCCTATATAATACAGCAATAAATAGTAGAGGTAAAGTCTTACAGAAACCAAAAAGGTGGTACAGCAATAAATAGGTATGAATTACACAATAACAGAATACATTTAAGACTTGTTTTTATTTTATTTTTTTACCCTTAATGAAAATGAAATTATCAAGTTTAGCAGAATTGTCTCATTTCAATTGACTTAACATGGAGGGAGTTACATGTTGAATACTATTTTGGTTGATCAGTCTCTTTTATGAATAATTGTATGTGCAAAAACAAAAGTACTAGTTACTTATATTTTAGTAATATAAAAACATTAGCAACCTTATTAAATTGTGATTCGGTAAATTTAAAAGGGCTCTATTTAAGCACACAGCATATTTTTTTTACAGAAGTTTTTAGTTTGTGAACTTCTACCCAAAAGCAAGGTCCTCACCAACTAAAAACTTCTAAAAAAAAATATGCTGTGTGCTTAAATAGAGCCCTTTTAATTTTACAGAATCGCAATTTAATAAGGCTGTAGATGATTATGAGAGAAGCCGGCTGTCCAGAATACCGAAGTAAAGGAAAAAGCAGCTTGTTCAACATAAATATTGAGTTGTTCCATCAGTTTTTTCCAGAGTAAATGAGCCATTAGGAATTGGACAAAAAATCCTTAGCGGGGCAAAATCTGTATTTATTCTACGTTTAAAAATTCCACAAGTACTTTACAGTTAAACTCTTAGGATACACTTTGCCCAGCGCTTCAGCTCCTTCATTCACCAAAACACATTATTTGCAACAATGTGCTATATGTGTAATAAAGGGCTTGATAAATCCGGGGAGCCACGGCTCCTAAAATATTATTGCCGGCCCCTAAAGTTTTAGTTATCATACAAAAATGATTGGCTGGCTTCTAAGTCTCAGATAAATTTGTCAAACTCTGGACTAATATTGATGTTAGTTAACTGAAAAGTTATTAATCCTGATCCTTCTAACTAAAGGATCAATGTGGTGATGTTTTTTAAAAATGTACTATTTTGAAGAATTGCAGTTAAAATATGCAACATGTTTTTAGAATTTAAAATAACAGAGCCTCTAATTTATTCTCTTATTTGCAATCATACTGTTGTAGAATCTAACATTTTGGCTTCAGCAACTCAACGGCTTGACTAGGGATAAAACATTGAATACACTGGAAGGGTATGTCTGCACAAGGGTAAAGTGGCAGTTACATCTGCCAGTGCTTTTATTACTAGACAGATGTTCATTAGTTTACAAGGACACACACCTGAGCAAGTAACCAGCAGCAGCAGGGATGAAAGCAAATGGTGCCACACCGTAAAAATCGTTGCATACAAAGGTTATCTGCCTTTATGTTTTTTTCTAAAATATACCGTATTGGCTCAAATATAAGCTGCATTTTTTTTTCCCGATTTCCGAGCTTGGAAATTACAGGTGCAGCTTATATTCGCGACCGTAAAAAAATTATTGCGGACTTGAGACTATTGCGCAATTAATTTGAATCTCATTCGCCGGTTTACCCGTATTCTACAGTGCAGTATTGAATTTTAGTTTGCATTTACAGTGCAACATTTAACCCACTTGCGGGTCCTATTTGGAACCCGTAGGATCTTCTTTTACATTTGCCGTTTACGGGTGTGAATGTCTGCGGAATTGTAACAATTTAATAGAGATTTGTGATTGTAATGTTTTGCAAGCTACGATTTTCGGCTTGTAACCCGCAAAATAAGTTACCATAGGTAAGATGCGGCTTATACTTGGAAATTATCTTTTTCCTTGCATTTCAGAGGTGTGGCTTATATTCGGACCAATACGGTATGTTACTTGACGTACTTTAAAAAGTGAATGTATTAGCCTTTTTACATAGCTTACTGTATTGATGACATAAAATTGAAATAAAATGCCAGGACTCAGGCCATTACTACTATATTTGATTTTAGATCATATCAGTTTTACTTTTAATTACTGTAGCCTTCTTTACAATAATCACAAGTTTAGAGCTACTCAGTGTGGCACATGTATCCTGTAACAAAGTAGATAATTAATAGGTTAATCAAGTTATTTGCAGAACAGGTAAATAATTGGCATCAAAAATGTAAAACGATTGAAATAACAGCCGAATGTGTTCCAAGAAAATGTGGGAAAAGTAAACAAAGGTGATTCCATGCATGACAAATGTACCAAAACAGAGCAAGGGGCTGGCGTGATTCCAGATTGTGAGAGGGGCATTCATTCTCAAACCATATAGGGTTTAGATACAAAAAATGCTTAATATTAATATATGCCCATTCATATTTAAAAGGTGTATTCCTGCTGGCCCTGGAGACTTCCTTGACATGCCAGGGCTAGATTGAGCGCGGCCACGTGACCTACCTAAACACAGCAACATGGGGGCAAGCTTGCGTGTCCGGTGGGTGAAAGGAGGTAGCTTTGAGATTATATATATATATATATATATATATATATATATATATATATATATATATATATATAAATAAATAAACTACTTAAGAGTAGTGTTTTTCTGCCTAAAAATCACATCAATTGTACTGGTTGGGTCAGCTCTCTGGAATTCATGAATACACAGACTGTGAAGTGCAGAGTTTCCATCTAGCACGTCAATGACCCCTCTCAAGAAGCATGTTGCCACTGGTCAGTTGCTATGAGACAGGGCATTCCCTGTACTTAGAAGTTCACGGCTTTCATGAGCCACAAAAGGAGAAAAACTGTTAGGAACTATTTGAAAGGTTTTAGACAGATAAAAAACAGCTTTTAAGCACTTAATAAAAAAGTACACAAGAGTAAAAAAAAGATACAGATATAGGTATATTATATTCCTTGTGAAATCCAGAAACCTTCCATGTCCCATTCAGTACGATAACCCTGTTATGCTTTTCCTACATAGACCAATAACATGGACCGGGAACAAATGAACCCCAAATGTGCCTTTAAGACCAATCCCATTTGGACCTCGGCATGTTCTGACTTAACACATGAGCAATTCTGTATATAAGTACTAGCAGAGGCGGCATTATTACAGATCAGTATACATAGGCAAAAAGGGATGCAATCTAGCTCAACACCACCAGGTTATATATCAGTAGTGGGACACATTGTACGGTCCCCAAATGGCCCTCAATGCAATGGCACCATCTACCATAGAAAAACATATGTAATATAAAAGCATGTAAAAGTATCATCTCCAATAACTAGTGAGCTCCATTTTTCAAAAGTATGTACATACTAAAATGCAGGATGGCCCTACCAATCATCCATTCAAGATTAAATGCAGTAAGCTTGCAGTGCATCTATTTCTATATTTTTAAATTCTTTTTACTTTATTTTTCCCTCTATTACTATGGTATTATTGTAGATTGTGTATTGTAGATCTAATATAAAACGAATAACCAAAGGATAATAATTTGAGCAGACTAGCTGTAACGGGCGTTCATACATACTTGGCAGTCCCAAGACATGATGGGAATCAAATGACAACATATTGCTGTGGTGAATGGCTTCTTGGGGTGCATTAGACACTAGAAGTGGGCAGGAAATTTGGCAGACACCCAACAACTCAGAAACGGATTAAATGAAAGGACAGAGCATGCTGTGGAGATCAGGAGGCAAGGGCTTCATTGTCCTGTGCAGTAGAGTCAGTGGTGTATGTTCATAAAAGACGCATTGTTCTTAATTATACCAGCAACAACACTGGAATAATGAACTTCCATCCATTCAAGACATTAAAGAATCTTGCTGTTTGTTTCTTAATAACAAACATTAACCCCTTTGTTGCAGATTTCAAATACGTATTTCATTTCACATGATTCAAGAAGAAAGTACCCACTTGGAACATTCTTTACAATTTGAGTCACAAGTGGCTTATTATTACTATAATAAAAAGGATAACTAACGTTCCAGGATTGTGAACATTGTAGTACTAAAATAACCTTTACATTTACTGTAGTTTAAATGCATAATTAAGAGTGGAAAAAGTTATAAAGCTAATTTTTTAAACTAGAATGGACAAATTATACAAAGTGACATAGCTGGCAGATCTAAAACCCAGAGGTAACCCTTATCTCTATGAAAATAAATGATCTAAAAAGTTTATTTTAAAATTGGTTGTATGAGGGTACACAGAAGATATTGGGTGTGTTGCATGATCGTATATTTATAGTGGTGTGTGCATGGAACATACTACACATGTTATTGTATTATAAAATATTAGTATGTAAAAAAAAAAAAGGAGTAGATAATTTAAACCTTATAAGCATGAATTCTCAATGGAAATAGAATTTTAAAGGCAAAGCATATTGCAAAGTTATTTATCTTTCAATAACATATTGTACAATGGTCATTTAAAATGGTATGGAATTAAATTTTCATCAAATTGAGCAGTATAATCCAAATGAAGGGATTTTTTTAAATATATGTATACACGTGTGTGTGTATCTATCTATCTATCTATATATATATATATATATATATATATATATATATCAGTAAATTCTCTGGAGCTTCCTAGGCTTGTAGGTTTTGAAAGGACCAAATTCATAAGAACACTTAATGGCAATACAATCTGTTAGTTGCAAACAAAAACCCAAAACACTTCCTTTGGATTCTTTAGAAATTAAAAACCAAAGGCAAAACAATGAGATGTTTTATTGTGAAGTGAAGAGAGAATATAAACAACCACTTTGAAGCAACATGTAGAACCCTTCAGTAAATGAAAGCTTGTCACCATAAACTTAAAAAGACATGTGGTAAAGTCTAATTAATTCCTGATTTAACAGTAATTGAGGTTGCCAATTATCTCATTACAAAAAGGAAAAAAAAATCCTTCCTGACCTCAGTTACTGGCAATCAGATTTCTCCCTGGATCAATACTCCTTCGGTTATCCAGGATAAATGCCCTGAATGCCCTTTGTATTCAAAAATGTATCCAACCGCTTTTCAAAGTTATCTATTGAATTTGCTGTCACAACCTCCTTTGGTAGAGAGATCGACAATCGGACTGCCCTTACTATGAAAACACCCTTTTTGCTCATTAAGGTGAAATATTTTTCTTTTTTTTTCTTCTAACCTCTTCTCAGTTAAAAACCTCTTAGCACAAAAAATTCACTTAAGAAAAAAAAAAAAAAGTCTTATATTAACCCTAGATGCATTTATATTGTACAAGTATATAATCACACTCCCTCTTCGGTGTCTTTTTTCAAGAAAATACATTTAATTTGGTTAGTCTTCATAGCCAAGTGCCTCCATTTCCCCTATCATTTTTGTTGCCCTTCTCTGTACCTTTTCCAGCTCTAAAATGTCCTTTTTATGAAGTGGTGCCCAAAACTGTACGCCATGTCGTACGGGTTAATAAACTGTTTCAGTGAGATAAAAGCTAACCCTGCCGCACTAAAAATATAATGAGGATACTCTGATTTGCTTCAGTATATATAGGCATCAGGGTCCCTTGGTGGTCCAGTGGTTAGGATTCGGTGCTTTTAAAAATGCAACTTGGGTTTGATTCTAGTCAGGGAACGAAGAGGTCACACCACCCTGAAGTCATGCAGGATTGGGCCTAATCAATACTTGGATAGAAGACCATCTAGGTAATACCAGGAGCTGTATGCTGTGGCTTACTGGAGAAGGAACTGGAAAGTGGATCAGCATGACCAGGTAGCACGACTTTCGGGCGCACGCCAAATGCGCTCCGACGCATGCACCCCACATCTGCGCGCACTCTCCAGGAGGCTGGTGTACAGGGCGAGGGGTACAGAGGAGAGAGCAGGGTGCTGAGGTACAGAAGAAAGCGGATTGGGCAAAAAACTGAGGTGCAGGGTAGAGAGCTGACTGCAGGGTATAGCCGGTGAGGAGAGTGACTGCAAAAGGAGAGTGAGCGCAGATGTCTGAAGCTTAATTTTCAGCCGCGCTTTTGTGTGTTTGCGCATGCGTTGGCGCACATTTTGCGTGCACCTGTAAGATGGGGTGCCGCATGACTATGGACATAGAGATGTGCCTGGTCTTTTACAGTCCATGAGGTCACAGAGTTGGAAACGACTGAATGCAAAAAAAATAAAAAATACATAGGCAACATTGGTTGTTCCTAAATGGTCTGCATGGCTATTTTAGATTGCAGTCTGTGTGGGTTTTAGAGATATAATGCAAATGAAAATAAAATGTATAGGAATGCTCTTGCTCTGATAACAAATGTATGAATTACATTACAGACATTTTACTTTACAGCTTTTATAAAAAGACATAATGTAATTAGACAAAATACACTGAAAATGTCTTGAGGGAAAGGCTATCCAGACAAATCCATCATCTACCATGGGGGTCTACATACTGAAGGGCCCGTAGCCCACCTCAGGCTTGCCTGGGGTTGGGGGGAGGGGCCACCTGACATGGCAGGCCCGGGTAGGAGCGGGGAGGTGGCTAGCTGGGGGAGGTGGAGCAATGTAGGCGTTTAGCGCCAATTTCCTCCAGTCCGCCCCCAGCTAGCCATGGGAACAGATGGGGGCTCCTGCGGGCCTGGGCAGCCTATTGGGGGGCACGGCACAGTGGGAGGAGGTCAGGGCGAGTGGCGACGGCCTAGAGGCTGGCCAGAGCGATGCCGGACGGCATTGGGGGCTCTGGGCCAAGGGGCAGTTGTGCCATGGTCCCTCCGCCTTCCCTGTGCCTGTGCACCTCGTGGCTGTCCTGGCCGGCAGCAGGACGGTTGCGGGAGGCTGAGTGGCGGCGGGCCGGGTCCGCCTATCAGAGGAGGCGCAGGGGGAGCCTAGAGGCTCGCCGGAGAAAGGGGCACTGGGATGCGGCTGGAGTGGAGGCAGGTGAGTGACCTCCTTCCCCGTGTCTGCGCACCTCCCGGCGGTCTTGGCCTGCAGCGGGGCAGCCCCCCCCCCCTTCCTTCAGACGGCCCAGCCTTATGGCTGGGGGGGCCGCGGGACCCGGAGGGGATCACGTGGGGGGTCCGGGGGTAGGCGGGGGTACTGGGTTGCGGCGCAGGGTGCCTGCTTGTCATGAGCCTATTGTACATATTGTACTCACACCAAGCTATGAGGTCTGCCATGAGATTGAAACTGGCTGTGGACCCTAACATATGATCATTAAAAACATATGTTTAAACACATTGGCTTCACCCTCTTCCCCCTTTCTCTCTTTTCTCTGTCTTCCCTTTTCTTTCTCTTTCTTTCTCCCCCGTCCTTCCTTTTCCTCGCTCTTCCTTCCTCCCTCGCTCTTCCTCCCTCCCTCGCTCTTCCTCCCTCTTTCTTTCTCCCTCTCTCTCTTTCTTTCTCCCTCTCTCTCTTTCTTTCTCCCTCTCTCTCTTTCTTTCTCCCTCTCTCTCTTTCTTTCTCCCTCTCTCTCTTTCTTTCTCCCTCTCTCTCTTTCTTTCTCCCTCTCTCTCTTTCTTTCTCTCTCTTTCTTTCTCCCTCTTTCTTTCTCCCTCTTTCTCCCTCTCTCTCTCTCTTCTGCTTTCTTTCTTCCCTTTTTCCTTCCCCTCTTCTTTTTCGTTCCTTTCTCCTTTTTCCTCGCTCTCTTTTCCTCGCTCTCTTTTCCTCGCTCTCTTTTCCTCGCTCTCTTTTCCTCGCTCTCTTTTCCTCGCTCTCTTTTCCTCGCTCTCTTTTCCTCGCTCTCTTTTCCTCGCTCTCTTTTCCTCGCTCTCTTTTCCTCGCTCTCTTTTCCTCGCTCTCTTTTCCTCGCTCTCTTTTCCTCGCTCTCTTTTCCTCGCTCTCTTTTCCTCGCTCTCCCCCCCCCCCCCCCCTCGGTCTACTAGAGTAATATTGCCCTGCCCCTTAAACACTACCAAGCACTGAGACACAGACGAGGACTGGGGTTATGCAGAGGGTATATATGCGGGCTTCACAGGAGGAGGCTTTTTCCATGTGGCCCATCTGCATTGCTGGAGCGGCGAAAATGTGCTAGCACCCCTTTAACGGGCACAAGCGCAGTTTAAGTGCCACTATGCGCAGCGTTGTGTTTTTCTTTCCTCTATGGTATGTTGAACACCTGATCTGATTACGGTGATTATGCTATCAACATATATATTAAATAAATAAATATATAACCGTGCAATTCCACTTTGTCCTGCAGCCTTTACGGCTATTATTTGCCCCTCCCCACAGCTCTTCCACTAATGCTCTGCAGTTTATTCCCGGTATGCACTTTGGTATACACGGACGTATCGCCCCCCCCCCCCGGTGCACAGGCTTTTATCTTTGGCAGCTCTGTCTACCTGTCTTGCTCTGTGTCCTCTCTTTGTTCTGTTCTATCTCTGTCTTTCTGTCCTCTGTGCTATCCCTAAAATTATCCTATCTGTGTCACTGCCACTTGCTAGATCACTACCCTCCTCTGCGGTAGGTGTATTACCCCTCTCCCCATTCGCACCGTCCGTTGTGCATCTATGACACGGATCTCTTAGGGTAACATTGCCCAGCCCAAAGCCCCCCCTCCCCCTACGTGCCACAATGGGTGTCTCGCAGCCAATTTGAGCTGTCTAGGAGACTGGGAGATACAGTAGGCGGATCAGCATGGGAATATCGAGGTTGTCACGGAGTCGCACACGACAGAGCAATGCCACATAGGCTATTGGGCAGGTTGAGGCGAGCTATGACTTATGGTAACGTCACCACCCCTTTCCGCCATCTCATGCTATAAGTATCCCTTCAGCCGTCAGGATGGCCGAGCGGTCTAAGGCGCTGCGTTCAGGTCGCAGTCTCCTCTGGAGGCGTGGGTTCGGATCCCACTTCTGACAGGTCCCATTCCTTTCCCTAGGTTGTAGCACTGTCTTGGCGTAGATGAGTTTAGTGTAGTTCGGTTATTCTCCATAGTGTCCTCCTTGGGCGGGTTGGGCCCAGGTTGTTTAGCGCCATTGCGCGCCATTTATGTTTTACCGACTTGACATCGGGGTATTGGGGCTGTTTATACACAGTCTCCTGTATAGGGGTCTAGATGAGGTGTGATTATATCTAGGGATAGTGGGGAGTTAGGGCGTCCGACGGCTTCGGCATAGGGGCGTTTGGCATACAGTACGTTAGGTAGAGGTCATTTAGATACAAGGATTTGTAGTGAAGGTTCCTGCCAGATATATGCGATAATAGTTCTGTTATTGTGCTGTTGGTCGCAGCTTGGGACCAGTGTCCGGACTGAGTTCCCTTCATCGGCCCACCGGGAGGTAAATTATATGGGGTAAATCTATTGGCCTGTAACCGTTCTCCTTGGTATAGCCGCTAGGGTCTTGGGTGGCTATATTACTCCTGAAGGTGGGTCTATGGTAGGTGTCGGTCGATTCTAGGTGATAGCAGAGGTGTTTGCGTCTGATATTATAGTCATAGGGGTTCTAGACTACCTATGTTATAGGTGGACACGTGTTTTTATAGGTAAATTTTGTCTCAGGCGTTATGCACAGGCATGTTTCTCCATAGGTTGGCAGGTTAGCTGATGGTTTTTGGGTCGGGAGTCTTTGTTCCGCTGGTAGCAGTTGCATATAGTCGTTTGTCTCGGGTGGTCCTCGGTTGTCCTGCGCTGGAGGGTCCTGCTGAGTGGTATCCGATCTGGAGGTTTTTGTACAGGTACGTCTTATAATCCTATGCGGTTGTAGACACAACGGTATGACGCTCAAATAGTCGTATGCAGGTATTATACATCCTTAGACTGGGTAGCAGTGTGCATTTTCAGTGGGTCGATCACAAGTCTTAGGGGTTGTGCTGGCGGAGTGCTAACGCTTGGTATCCGGTATAGTCATAAAGAAGAGGGTATTATATGCTTTTCCAGGTGAGTTCCAGGATGTTATTAACTCTTTGTACCGGGATAGGTAACGTGTGGACTGAGGAGTATATATGGGTTAGTACAGATGTGTTTGTTTTTGGCGTATATGCAACAAGGGCCGTCACTCTTGTTATCCCCGGCGGTTGTATCACGCTTTGTTCATTCAGGGTGGTATCATAAGCTATTGTAATGGGTATGTGCTGTATGGTATTTGGCGTCATAGCTCTGTCTATAGTTATATACGGCTGGTTGGCAGTGGATCAAAGGGCAGTAATTAGAGTGTGCAGAGAAGATGGTGGTGGTGCAGGCTTTTTCTTAGTACGTAGTTGCTGTTTCAGTACAATATCCCTAGGCTCCGAGGACGAGTCCCCCAAAGGTGGGGGGGGGGGCAAGTAGCAGGTGGCCCATCTGAAGTCAAGCTGGGTCAATGGGTCCTGTAGAAAGAATGGAAGGCGAGCGCAAGGGGTAGAGACGAACAAAGCCTGGCGGGCTGTGCAGCCATCTCTCCTTCCCGCTGGTGTGCCGGTAGTGAGAGTTTGGTTAGTATACACGCAAGAAGGGCATAAAGGCGAACAGGAGGTATGGCAAAGGGACAGCAGGCGACTGGTAGCCTTTTCCCAAGGGCCGGAGATACCACTGTTCGTGAAGGAGGTCTGTGATAAGGGCGAAGCCTTGCGGGCTATGCAGCCATCTCTCCTTCCCGCCGGTGTGCCGGTAGTGAGAGTCTGGTTAAGATACAGGCGAGGTGGGGCAACCTCAGGTGCCTGGTCTTGGGATCCAAAGGGTGATCATATGACCATATGGCTGGTTACTGCGGTTATGGAAAGAGGTCTGTGACAAGTTTAAATCCTTGCGTTTCTGTGCGGCCATCTCTTTCCGCTCGTCGGATGGTAGCAGGAGGTTGGTTGGTAAACAGACAAGGTATGTCGACCTCAGGTGACTGGTCTGGCGATCCAGGGTGATCAAGTGACCATGTGGCAGCGGCAGCCAGTTGAGCAGGCAGGGAAAGGAGGTAGTTACAGTGTGTTGGGCACGCTGATTGCTCCCCCTTCCTGGATTACGGCTCTCTTGGTTCAGCCAATCACGAAGTTGGTTTGCACCTTCCCTGATGAAGTGGGACTGGTTCTATATGAGTGATTTTACAACGTTGGAGATTGCCAGCAGCATTTGGGCATATTCCGCATGGAACTTGCTGCCCACTCGCTTGGTGCAGAAGCAGATGCAGTAACAGCCCTATGGGCTTTTGGAGAAGATGGTCTTGAGAATTGGAAGGTATTGGGCAGAAATAGCATGGGCTATTAGTAAAGCAGACCATGCGGGCGAGTGG
This sequence comes from Discoglossus pictus, assembly GCA_027410445.1. NCBI lineage: Eukaryota > Metazoa > Chordata > Amphibia > Anura > Alytidae > Discoglossus > Discoglossus pictus. Next base: position 382,165,273 of record CM050166.1, on the reverse strand, counting down.
CCTTGGTATCGGTCTTGGCCCAGAGCTGGGCGTGGCCCCGGCATGGATGGATCATGAGCAGAGGTGGAGAGTGGAGTGAAGTTTTTTAGGAGGGTATGCGGCTGGCCATGGTGTTTTTGGTTGGTGGGGGGAGTCGAATCCGCAAAGGTATTGTGCGATCTTCTCTGTGGCGGGTGGTGAGGGGAGTCGCCGGGACAGTGGAAAATGGGGGAGATCCTACCCTACGGTGGTACGGATGTTCCAACACGGTAGGCCCTGGATGAGGCTTCTGGGCGTAGGGTGTACTGTCTCTGTCCAGGCTCCTCCCCTCGGGGTTATGTTTATTTATGTATTTATCGTTATGGTTATTACATCATGTTGTGTTTACCAATAAACGCTGTGGCCAGTTATCTCCCAAGAAATGGTCTGTGTCTAATCTGTGTCTAATTTATATTCAATGGGTGATGGGGTATAAATTATTATATGCTCCTACCAAATGGGCCTTGCTTAGGTCATGAAGGGCCCGTAGCCCACCTCAGGCTTGCCTGGGGTTGGGGGGAGGGGCCACCTGACATGGCAGGCCCGGGTAGGAGCGGGGAGGTGGCTAGCTGGGGGAGGTGGAGCAATGTAGGCGTTTAGCGCCAATTTCCTCCAGTCCGCCCCCAGCTAGCCATGGGAACAGATGCCCACCCACCCATCCCTAGAGTATTGTGGTTAACGTGTTGTATATATTGTACTGTTAAAAAAAAAAAAAAAAAAGCATCTGTGTATTAAGTTGTTGTCTATGTATTCATTGTGGTAGATGTATCATTGAAGTGTATATTATATGGTATCAGACGTTTGTTTATTTTGTCACAGCGGCGGGTGGTGAGGGGAGTCGCCGGGACAGTGGAAAATGGGGGAGATCCTACCCTACGGTGGTACGGATGTTCCAACACGGTAGGCCCTGGATGAGGCTTCTGGGCGTAGGGTGTACTGTCTCTGTCCAGGCTCCTCCCCTCGGGGTTATGTTTATTTATGTATTTATCGTTATGGTTATTACATCATGTTGTGTTTACCAATAAACGCTGTGGCCAGTTATCTCCCAAGAAATGGTCTGTGTCTAATCTGTGTCTAATTTATATTCAATGGGTGATGGGGTATAAATTATTATATGCTCCTACCAAATGGGCCTTGCTTAGGTCATGTTTGGTGTATTTACTAAACACAATATGCCTATTACAGGATAAATAATGGCTGAATGCTTCAAGCCATTTCAGTTAGTAGTGATCACACAGGAGTGCTCCTACTTTAATTTGCAAAAGGTGGAACCAAATGTCTTGCTGGCTTAGAGAGGATGTTATAATGGTTGCCATCTAGAACAAGAGTGAAGGGAGGGAGGGAGGATGAACAGATGATTAATTCATTCAGATAGGATTTCAGCTTTGGGCACCTTCCTTCTCCTTCCATAGGCCCAGCCTAGCTTGCCCTGTTCTGTAACTATCCCCTTGTGCCTGGAAGATCATTAAGCTAGTCTGTAATTCAAACTCAATGTTATGCATTAGTGGTCTACAAAAATGTGTGAAACCTAACCAACAACTTTAAATAAATACGGACAATGAATAAAGCTGCTTTTGTTGTTGCTCAGTCCTTCAGTCGTGTCAGACTCTCTGTGACCATTTGGACACAGCACGCCAGGCTCATCTGTCCGTGTTTCTGGTTTTAGCTAATCAAACGTCATATTTACCATGAATTCCTGAGAACTGGCATGTATTCAGTGCTTTCATGTGGGACAACTTTCAAAGAAGTTTAAAATATTTTACAATTCTACTTTATCTTCAGAATCTGACAGTAGAGGAATACTATTCTAAACAGATAAAAACAAATGTGCTTTATCATGTCTTTGTAATCATTTTTAGCACTTATGTGGACTATATGTTTGAGAAACAAGTCAGGTCTCATTAACTTAAAGGGCCAGTTAATGAAACACAACTTGGAGCACACCACTGTAAAATACTCCTAAAATAAAGTTTACATTTTTGAAATAGGTGCCTTTTTCAAAGAAAAAAAAATTGGTTACATGAGACTCTGGCAAGTCCCCCAGAGAGAGAGACTCACAGCAAGAGGAACTGAGGGGTTAACCCTTCCCAAATTCATCTGTGCAGGGAGAGGACTCCTGGAAAGTCCTAAATATGTTACTTGTGGGTTAACTAAAGGCAGACTACATTCCTGAATGCAGAGAAAAAACATAAATCTTGTCTTCAAGGATGGTTTCGACAGATATTGTTGATCATGGAATAGTCAGGAGTAGGTTTGTAAACAGACCTAAAACTGCCGATTTTTTAGCTGTAATTAGTGTAATAATAATAAAAAAGCAATAGATCACTTTAACAGAGTGTGGCATCTGTCATGCGGGTTCCCTGCGTGCGTAGGCGACGCAGGGGGGTGGAACAAGGCACCCCCGAGAGTACCGATTTAACACTCAGGGGCACTGACATGGCCAGACTGCCAGGGTGTAAGTATTTTTAGTTGCCAAAGCATTTATTGCAAATAGAAAGCACAGTTTGCAAACAATTCTCCCGCAAAACAACATAGTTATCTTAATAAAAATACATAAGTAATAAAAATCAGGCTGAAGCAGAGAAATAAATAAAAATAAAAAAATAAAAAAAAGGGGCTACCCAACATCTCTGATAAACTCAAATATAAATATTAATATACTCTGCAGCAGCATAAAATTACCTGTCAAGTAGTCAGCATTTGCATGTCAGTTGGAAACTAGCTACATTAAGACGGTGCAATTAAGTTACAGCGTGTAGAACCATTAGAAAAAATATGCATGAAGGTTCCCAATTACAGCATCAGCTTATTACATTTCTAGGCACATATTTGCTAGGTGGGACTAGTAGTATACATCTTCTACACTGCTTTTCAAAATTAACATATAATTGAAAAGGTTTAAAAAAATAAATAAATACAGCTCCTCCCCACTGCTTAATTGGCCCTGGCACTTGTTATCTCTTGCAGTCGCACAGGAGGTCCCGAAACAGGAAACAAGCCCCGAGAATTGCTGGCTGGCAGAAACTAACCTCCAGCGCTCATCTGCCAGGAGAATGACATAAACCTTCAGACACAAATAAAATGCTGGCTGCAGTAAATTGTGGGAGGCGGAGAGGACCACAGCTTGACAACTGCAGATAACGTGCACATGACATAAAGACCCTCAGTCTGCAGCCCTGGGAGGGTTTGTCTGCTACAGGTTTTTTTTTGTCTAGTTTCAGTGCAATTAAATGTCCCCTAATAATCCAAACACTACATTAAAATAACCTATATGTGTAGAGCAGGACTTGATACAGCTGTCTGATATTTAGGAGCCAGCCAGGTTAGTTAGTAACCAGCCAAACATGTTAAGAGCCACTGTAGTGAGTATATATGGAAATATGTATAAATGGCAACAAAGTTAGGAATCAATAGTAGCATTTTAGGAGCCGTGACTCCCTAACTCCCAGAATTTGTCACGCCTTGCTCTAGAACAGTGCTATCCAACTGGCAGCCCATGGGCTAAATGTGGCCCACTGACTGCCAGGGAGGATAATCCTTACAAAGCTAATATTATTAAAATAAAACACTAGGGACAGTTTAAATGCTTGGAATATCCTGTACAAATTCCGAAATATTTAGTTATTTCATATTATTGTTGTTCAGTCCTTCAGTCGCTTCTGACCCTTGGTGACTATATGAACTGCAGCACACCAGACACATCCGTCTGTTTCTGGTTGTGCTTATCCATATGGTTTTCTTGGCAAAAATACTGAAGTGAGTTGCCAGTTCCTTCTTCAGTGGACCATGATTTGTCTGCCCTCTCTACTATGACCTGCCCATATTTGGTGACTCTACATGGTTTAGCTCACAGCTTCACTGAGGTACACAAGCCCCTCACCACAACAAGGTAGCGATCCAGAAGGGGTATTTAATATAGAATATATAACTATATTTTATATACTTACATGCATATTTTTTTAATTTTCTTATACCTGGCCCACTGGCCAATATAAATCCAGCTTACCACACCTAAGAGGTTGGAGGGCACTGGTCTAGACCACTGGTTCTAAAACTTCTCCTGAGGACCCACCAGCCAGGCCACTGTGTGAATAGCCTCACCGGTGTTCACAAAGTTAATCCTAAATCACAGCCTGTCTGATGGGTCCTGAGGAGAGGTTTGAGAACCACTGGTCTAAACAGTACATGTGGACTCAAAGAGTATTTAACAAATTTAAATGTTCCCATTTTAAAAAAAAGTGAAGCTTGCTTGAGAGTTATAGTTTATGTGAGATTTATATTATTTTTATTAACCAAGAATGCAAGATTTAATAGCAGCACTGGGGTTCATCAAATGATCTTCCCATTGTGTGTGTTTGCGTTCTTCAGTCATGTCTGACTTTCCATGACCTTATGGACCCAACACACCATGCTGATCCACTTGGTATTCATGGCAGAGATACTAGAGGGGTTAGTCAGTTCATTCTCCAGTGAGCCACAGTATATAGCTTCTGGTATTCCTAGGTGGTCTCCCATCAAAGTACTGACCAGGCCCAACTCTACTTGGCTTAAGGGTGGTGGTGTGACCTCTTTGTTTCCTGACTGGAATTGACCCCAGGTCGCAGTGGTGTAAGCACCGAATTCTAAATCGCTGAACCAGCAGGGAACCCGATCTTCCCATTCGTCCTGTTGAAATCACTCAGTTTTATCTGTCTGGGCTTCCTAAGCATTGGAAATCTCCTCCTTAGGAAGTTGATAACAAAAACTGTAGCTTTCACAGGAACATAATTGCATATAAAATCTATTTTACCTATTTTAAAGTCGTCCTTTGATCAAGTAACATACCGTAAGTACAGTATTTGCTCAACATTGCTCATAGATGATGAAGTGCATTCCCAGAAGTGAGGGCAGTAAATAAGAACAAGACGCAGCGTTATGATTCCAATCAGCATTGTTGCTTTATTCCACAGAAGCCAGTATTAATGCTTGTTCAGACCATTTTCATATATTTCTTTGCCCTCAACAGTGAAGTAATGCCACGGCAGAGTTGGTACATCCTGTAAGGAGATTAAATCACCCTTGGAGTTGTGTTGGGAGGGTGGTATATAAAATTCTCTATTTACCAAGATACGGCTCATTATTTACCATTGTGGTCATTTTTTTCTACGTGGTCTTAATACCTGACAGTGCTCTCCTCTTCAAAACACTTGTAGTTTCTATTTATCAACGTCCTGAAGAAATATCTATCTGAACAATGAGTATGTGACAGCTAGAACTGCAATAGAATAATTGCATATAAAATGTAATGATTATATATATATATATATATATATATATATATATATATATATATATATATATGAATATGAATGACTTTTTATGCCATGGGAATGCTGTTCGAGTACAAAACGGTTTACATTGTGTGTCAGAGGACCTTCTGCGCTCATTGCAAGGATCACCTGTCGTGTACTTTTGGTCCTCTGAGCACCTTCATGAGTCATGATAAAGAGAGATATATATTTTTATGTGTATTAGTTAAGTAAAAATGAATTACTTATTGACTAAATTAATATACTTTAAGTATTTATAATTAATATATGCAGCCAGCAATAGCCTGAAGAGTTACCAATCTGTTTGTATTTTCCGACAGTATAGAATATACATTGTGAGTGTTGGTGCCCTGCTGATAAAGTGTAATGAATGTTCCAAGTGTGCATTATAAATAGGCTGCGTGCGCGAAGTAAAGCCGTTGGTTTATTGTGTAAAGCGGTATTGTAGATTCGCAATGTTACGCGGCTCGTGAGCATTTTCCGGCTTTTGTCATAGTGTATTTTCTAAATCGTAGTGTAATGTGTAAAGTGCTACGCGTTTGGCATTAAAAATTTTTTTTTTTTTTTTTGAGTCCTGCGTCTCGTAAATTTTTTTCCTCCAAGTCCCGCGTTTGTCAACCACTTGCAGGCCAAGGCGATCCCGCGTTTAGGTAGTGTTTTGTGGCTAAGTCCTGCGTGTTTCATTGCCTCATCGTGTTTGTGGTGATAGTTGTAGTGCCTTAACGGCTCGCCTCGCTATGTGAGGCTTGCAGGCATTGAGCGCCTTTGGCGCTCATCGGCTAAGTGCTACGTGTTAACGTCTCGTGAGGCTCACAAGCAATGAGCACCTAACTCGTACACACCACGCAAAGCGTGACAACGTCTCGCAGTTTGACGTACGTAAGTTATAAAACCTGCATCCAGCTCTGAATTCAGAGAAAAACAAACACTATTACATTATTACACTGCATTATGGGAAGCTGAGCTAGGACATGCAACTGTGCCCACAAATGCCTCACTCTTCAAACCATAGCTATTTTCAAACATGGCTTCCTTTAAGCTTATGCCTGCTGTATTACACAGCTTTGATGCAAAGCCAAGGCTGGATTTAACACAAGCTGAGAATCCTACCCATGTACAGCTGTTTCAAGCTTACTAGCTATCATCAGCATGGAGCGGGATCTTAGCTTGTGTTGTGGACCTTATGCGTAGGTACGACAATCATTTAATATATTGTGGGCAAAAGAGCAATAGAAGCCCTCGACCGTACAATAAATAAGTAGTATATATATGTTTGCATTTAGGAAAATAATGAATCGTGATCGTAATTAAGGGTTGGAATGGTGTATGTTGTCAGATTAGCCCAAAATATAGGTTTTTTTTTCTTCTTTTTTTTTTTTTTTTTACTTCAAGGGAGGGAGAGAGGTTGCCTGCTTCTGACCATCATGTGAGAGTGCCATAAATCTGGCACAGAGCTGACCGGTACCGTTTTTTGCAGAATTAAAAATTAAAGGTTTCCTAAACATTTTGTCCATTATCAAGCCACATTGTTCAATATTATATTCTAACACTTCAAATAAAATAATTTTCTATACAAGAGCACAAGTTGGTCCCTGCTACCACCTGAACTGATTAAACAAAAAAAAACAAAAAAAGGATTTGCATAACCATGATAAGAGATGAAAAAATATGAATTAAATTGTATCCATTTCACTTAGTTTCATTTACTATTTGTTGTAAATTATTTCATACAGCCTCTTGAGAAGATCTTCACTGCAATTCAAGAATGATATTAGCTCTAATAAAGACAGATGTCAGATTAGTGACTATAGCCCGATATGCTAATGGCACATCTGACAGACTCACAGCTTTGTTACTTTCACCATATATTTGTGCACACTTTATCAAGCATAACCACGGATGATGGAGGAAAAAAAGCCATCTGACCAAGACAATTAAACCATTGAATCCCTAGCAATACACATGCAAATATTATGCATATTTTAGAGTGTTTGCATACATTCTGACACACAAGAGTGCCTTGCATTATCAGCATGGCCTTTCTGAGTGACATTGTATTATAACACAACACTAATGCTACCTTATTGTGGACATATATACCTCTACTGGCTAGAAAAGTATCAGTATCAATCTTGTGGTAGGATTAAGTGGGGAAGGGCAATATATAATGTGCTAAGTGCTGGTGCTAGAGTGACTACTAGCAAAAATGTATTCTGCTGTGCAAACACACAAAAGGGCAAGGTGCGGAGATAAAGTGACTACATGCTTCTTATTGTGCACCACGATAAAGTCATTCCTTTCAGGTCCTCTTTTGAGGATACATCAATTTGTCTGATCCCTGGTAGCACCCTTCTATGTAATTTTACCTTGGGTTTATAACCTAGAGCCACCTTAACTCTTTTCTTCCCACACGTTGTATTATACAATGATAAAATCTGAACACTGAATGACTTAAGGACCACTTAAGTGGATCATACAAACAGATTAGAACCAATAGACCCATCTTGTTTATCAACCCATATCTGAAGAGCTTGACATAAAGGGACACTGTTGTGCGTATACAATATAATTTATTCAACAACAAGTTAGCAATAAAATCAGTATCTAAAGAAACCATATAAAATATAGCTTTTTAAGCTTATATTTGAGCATTATTGTTGCAAGCTCCAGCAGAGTGAATTCTCTATTAGGTGACAAGGGGAGGGAGCAAATCTGCCCAGGAGGCTATCCTAACATTTTGACAAAACTGGTCACCTTCTTAGCACCTTAAGTGTATAAAAGGTTCCCATTTGAATAGGTTCCTAGGCAAATCTGCTCCCACCACAAGGACAAACAATATAGTAACGGTCACGATCTTCAAGTGGGCTTGATATTAACCTAGTTCAAATCTACCCCAGCAGAATTGTGTAGTTCCTGTTCTCTGTGGCACAAAAGATGGCTTCTGAAGAGGGCAAGGCCCAAAAGGTACAGGCAGAGAATACTGCATACAGGTTACTAGTGGCCCATGGCAAGAACACTCCCCAAGTCAAGATACAACACACAGAAATAGCCTCACACCTTGGATATGTGAAAACTCTCTCAACCTTTATTGAATGATCAAAACAACATATTTATACTCTCCAATACCACACCCTTCTGTACATTTGTGTATGTGTGATGTCAGCCCATTTGGTTTGCAACCATGGGCTATCAAAGCTCTTAAGATCAAAATTCACCAGACATCTATAGCTGGCTAGTGAAAAAACCTTCAAGTGTTTGCTTAGGACTACTTGAAGTACATACATCTATCTTGACCCATGGTCTGTATGTGTGAGTGGTTAATGATCTGCAGCTAACTTCTATGCAGAGCATTTTTACCAATTCCACATATGTTCTATATAACAATTTCCCTCTTATAATATATAACAGCTAGTATCACATATATAGTTGTGAGCGTACGAGTTGTTGCTAACGCTGCGGGCTTGTTGCTAACGCTGCGGCCCTCGCAAAGCGAGGGCAGTGGCCGAGGGTCTCAGTTGCTGGCATGGAGCGCCGAAGGCGCTCCTTGCCAGCAACTGAGGACCCTCGCAAACTTTACCTTGCAAACCAAACAGCACGACACACACATTACGACACTCGCAAACAACATACGACACACGTTCACACACATTACGGCCTCGCAACACTCGGACGCAACTCGCGAACATTACAAAATGTAAAACACAATACATACACACAGCACATACATAAAAAACTTACCTACACGAAGAGGGAGCACACAGGACCTCAAAAATACAACTTACACCTCGATTTTACTCGAAATAAAACAGTTTAGAGACTAAAAAAAAAAAAATCGAAGCGAGAGAAAAAATGGCCGCCGAACAAAACGAAAATGAGGCTACAGCACTCTAAACTCGCAAAACACCACAAGAAACTCGCAAAACACCACAAAACACCTACGGATATTCCGATACAGACGTATACCACACATTACTCGCCATTTTACGCCAATGCGGAAGTACACGACTACGCTAACGGTTTGGTCTCGCGCACGCACAGTGTTACACTGCACACATTCAGCACGCTTACACAGCAGATCCACACCACTAATGCTGCAGCAACATCAAAACACATTCACAGCTCTTCCACACAATGCTTTAAAATAGGTAAAGTATATTCATTTATTAATGTATTATATATTTCATTATTACACACTAAACAGCATTAGCTACCTTACAATTTCATTGCCGTCATTTTTTGACGGGCAATTCGCTAGTACATAATAACCATGTGCAGGCAACATATAACCACACAATAACACATAATCCCAATGCAACAATGTCATGCTCTCTTGGCCATATTCATAAATTATTAACAAAATGAGTCTTTAAACAATTAAATCATGACAATTACATAGTTGAGGTTGGAAGAAAAAGCCTTTGATCTGCAATATGCAGATTCATTGTTAATTGACCCGTATGTGGAGAGAATCTGCAATGCTATAAATCAAATGTAAGTTATACAAAGCTAAACTGACATATTTTTCTTAAAATAATGGATTTTATCCGTTATTGAATAAAACCTATTGTATGACCCAAACAGTGGGCCTTTTAATTAATAATTCTGTTAACTTACATATAAATGCCTATATTAAATCACATCAACTCTGTGATTAAGGAGGTTATTTCTTTTGACAATGAACCATCTTCAAATTGTTGAAGGGCAGCATCCCTGTGTAGGAGGTCAGAATACCATCCAATCCACAGCTGAGCCCATTCCCACATATTATTGAGATTCTGCAAGGCTAAGAAAGGACACATGCGCCGCGCGCTGCATTTTACAGTATCTGCGCTGCTCTGAATTCCCTGGAGTTTTCCCAGGCTATTTATCAATGTGCCAGGATTTCTGCATACAATGACACATTGCAGCAAGCCCATTTGTGTTGGTTCATACTTCTAATTAGTAACATACATTAAACTGCTACGAGCATAAAAGCACTTTGCTAATAGTATTGCAAATTTATGTTCCATACTATAACAATGAAGGTTACAATAGTAGAACAGGCCAATTATACTATTTTTTTTTCAATGCTAGAAGGAACAATGGAAAGGTTTCAACAGCAGCAATCAAGACTGCTATAAAAGCGTGTGAATTTTACAATTACAGAACATGTTTTAAGTTGCCTTAAATTCAATAAGATTACCATCACAGATACAAGCTTGATGGAAATAAATGACAAATTAAGAAAATATAAATTGCGTAATATAATAACATTAGGTCATTAAATGCCACTATCACATCTGTAAGCCTTACTTCTAGACAAATTAAAAAAAGGCACACAGTAAAGGCCAGAATTTATGCAGAAACGAAAAGTACATGTTGAGTGGAAGTGTTAGATAATGGAACTGGTTATTTTAAGCATAGAGGAATTCCATATGCCTGTCTTTGTTTAGGGCCATTGCTTAACATTCACGGTGAGGGGGGAGGTGATGAAGCAAATGAGAATGCTTGGTATAAAATTAGTATTATGATAATACCGTAACAATTAAAAGTCTATGGAACCTTTCTTGTGTCGCTTGAAAGCATAAAATAATTCTTGTAATAGAGAAGATATATTTCCACTGGAGCTGATGTATGACTATACAGATTACCGTATATTAAAAATGGTGCCTAGGGGCATTGTAGATTTTGATTCTGGGATCTTGTAGCCATCTTTGCAAGTAGTCAGAAGGTTGACAGTAGAAATGCTTTTTTTTGTTACTTTGCCATAATTATTATTATCTTTATTTATATCGCGCCAACATATTCCGTTGCGCTGTACAGGGGGCTAGTACATGGCAAAAAACAAACTTAACACCTTAAAGAATGGAGGGCCCTGTTTTTGAGCATATAATCAAATGTACATAGTGCTTGTTTCCAAGACACGGACACACAATTGAAAACTCGCAAACTTACAATCTAAGGGATATATGTGGACATGCACCTTCTTCCATACATATCAGCATGGCTAGTTTTGCTTTGCTGCAGGACCTGGGGAAAGACATTTGGGAACAAAATAACCATATTGGGCAATACATTTCCTTTAGGAAAAAAAAAAGTTAAAAAACAATGGTCATGAATGGAGCTTTCAGTTGTAATAGTCTTAAATAAGAACATGTACAGTATATCTCTGAAGGAAAAAAAAAAAAAACAATCCAGAAATAGGCAATCATTTTTACAGGAACCCAGGAGATTCTGTCTCAAATAGTAAAGCAGTAAATCCAAGTCGTCTTCTCAAAGAGCACCAGCAAGGCCATGATTTAAGTTGAACACAATTAGTATTTAACAGGCCTTGAAGCCTATAATTGTCTCACCTTTATTCACACAATGTTCAGTCTAAATTACAGCCTGTCTGGGAGTCCTTTAATAGAGGGCTAGGAGTCACTGTACAAAAGGGTGAAGCTTAGAAGAATTAAACGTTTCCTGTGTTTGCCTGTAGGATAAAATGATAATAGAGATGTTCTCCAAAACTTAACATGGGTCCTGCTTAACTGTATGAAGAATTAGCTAAATAACACATTTTCCTCCCTGACATTTATATACTTGATTTGACAAACAAAATATCTACCAATTTCATTTAGATCACATAATTTGTTTAGTAAAAACAGAGATGTCACTTTTCTGTCGACATAATGTTAATTTACGTAATACCTGGAACCCAGGTTTACTGAGCACTGCATTGTAAAAAGGGGTCTTTCATTATATCTCCAGAATTTTGAAAAGGTGAGAATGAAACCTTGATAATATCACTATGCATCCTTCATTTTCCCCTATCTGTGTCCAATTTTTGCTAACTTTTATCTGCATGAAGAAACTTTACAGGACACTTCGGAGCATCAGAATGGTTTGGCTCTTTCTTACTAGGAAAAAATGCAACGGGAACTGACCCATTCTCCTCAAAGAGCAGAATCAAAAAAATTGAACCATGGTTCCTAAATTCTACTATCATCTTTCCATTTTGTTTATTCTATAAATGTCTATATAAATGAACTCTTCCAAAAATATGTCTGACATCATTTTTAAACCATTGACATAGAGAACTTCTGGATGTTAATAGTTGTCCACTGTTCAACCAAGAGATTCCTCAACTAGAAAGCCAATGGAACAGTTTTGTTTGAAAACTTATTTAACTTCGGGATATCTACCTCATAAGTGATTCACATTCATAACATAGAGCTCTGTAGCATAATTAATAAATAATGGCAGTAGGGTTTATAGAAAAAAAAAAGTGTCATCAGAAAGGTTACACTAAGGAAGCAATAGCATTGGTTTCTTTAGTTGTTGGAAAATTCCCGTAAATATTTCCACATCAGTTATGGAGTCACAATGATGTCACTATCACAAATGGAGCAGATGTATATTGCTGATGAAGCTTTCTTACTGTACCACTTGTTGACTCATGGATTGCTCTTTGAGTGAACATCATACTTAATCACTGCTGTAAAACAAATGAGTGGCCAACAAAGCCCTGCATCACAGAACAACAACATCATTTGGTATTAAAAACCCATTGAGGTTTAATGAGAGATCGTAAGTACAGGTCTGGTATTGAAATTACTTTTAAAAAGGCATGTGTTCAACGCAGAATATAGTAGACTTAATTTATATAGCACCAACCGCACACAGTACCGTATTGGTCCGAATATAAGCAGCACCCGCATATAAGCCGCACCAGTAAAGTTCAAGGGGAAAAAATAGAAAAAAGATATAAGCCGCACCCGTAAAATTGGAGAGAAAGAGAATCAGCCATTGCAAGAAACATGCTTTCTAATTAGCACTGTAGCTTTTTTTGCAGGTTACAGGCTTTATAGGATGTTAGAATCACTAAAACCGTAAATCGCTATTTAATACCGCAGTCTCAAGCACGAAAATCGGCACCCTTAACTCGCAATCGTGCAAATCAGCAGTCATTTTGCGTTCGCGAATAGAAGCCACACACCAAACAAGCAAAGTTTGCAAATCGGCAATGATTTTTTTTTACAGTCGCGAATATAAGCCGCACCCATAACGCGCAAGCTCAAAAATCGGAAAAAAGGTACGGCTTATATTCGGACCAATACGGTAAGTCACCTATTCACATGGCTTTGATTTACATTGGTTCTTTCCAAGTACAGAATACTGGACACTTACTTTTAAAAAATTAATAAATAAAAAATAGAAACAAATCCAGTTCCATTACCATCTGCAATATCTCAGTCAATATATTAAAAAAAAATTACTGTAAACACAGGTTTGCAGTTGTATCATACATGTTGTGTATGCACATACAAATAAATACAATGTATTTACGTATTATTGAATGCTACCAATTAAAAAAGTGTAAGTATGATAAGGATGACTTCCTGTAAACTCATAAACATGATACATAATGCAGGAAAGTTATTACAGACTGACTTACATTCGGGGATACAAGCAGTTGTATTTGATAATGTAGTATAAGTGATAAGTTGGTGAATGAGGCCTACTTTAAGATTGTAAACATTGTGGCCCCACCTACAATACATTAAATACAAATTGTAAAATGCAACATGGCACTGTAGCAGAATTTAGGCTGAAAACCCCCGTAATGAATGTGACTGATGAGACAGACCACTGTGTAATAAAATCAAAAAAATGGACAGTATTTTACATTTCCAGTAAATCAACTTATAGACTGTAACATAAGGAAACAATTCCGCAACGCCTTATTTGAGAGCTTCACAAGTAGTATAATATACAAACAAAAGGGCTTCTTTGGGTTAAAAAAGAGCCATCCTAACGGCCGTTTCACCATATGTGTGGCTTCCTCAGAGGCTGTGGCTTTATGGAAAGAGCGGCAGCAACTTCTGGATATTTTTACTGTTAAACCAGAAGTGACATCAATTCCTGCTGGTAAACGGAAGTGACATCATTTGTTTACCTCCTGTCCTTAACCATTTCCTGATTGCAGGAAAATGTATGTTTAATGTAGTGTATAAAAAAAGAACACATATGAAAAAAAAAAAAAAATCTATAAATGATTGGACTGTATTGTAGTAATATCTAGTGGTGTCCACCTTCCTATATGTATATTTATAATGGAGATCAGAAGCATCTCTAAAAAATTTAGAGAGATGTTTACTTGGTGTTGCTAAGCAACCCAATACTCAGCGCTGCATGTCCAAAATGCGCAGTAGCATTAAATGATCTACCGCAATGGGTTACATCTAATCATACAAAAATACAATAATTATGTATGCAATCTTAGGAGAGATCCTCCTTAAGATCACATTTGTTTACAATAAAATCAGCAGCAACAAGGCTAGCAATGCCCATGTTTACAAACAAACAGTCTTACCAGGTAAAGATAATGAAAACAATACATTTTCTCTTAATGAGGCAGGAAAAGTTCAGAAGATACAAGCAAAGATAAAGCACAGGTAACCAACGTGTAAATACAGGTTACAAAGTCATTTAACCCACAGATGCACTTTCCTTTCATCCATTATGGGCCAAGTATCACCAAATACTAGTTCTTAACTAAATGCAATTTAGCAAATAGACTTCACAACATATTTTTGTCAATGTTTGGTCCTAACTACTTCTGGCTATATGCCATCTGATAAGACAGAGGACCTAGTGTTGGTTAAGAAGACCCATCATCCTACGTTTGTTTTTGTCCCTGGGGAGATATTGTCCTCCGCTTATGAACAAGGACCATCCACTTTTCTTGTTGACATTGACTGCCATTCATCACGTGGTTCCCATGCCAATGCACGCCATTCATCACGTGGTTCCCATGCCAATGCACTTGGATACAGGACTCTTTAGTAGACAGGGAAATCAAATCAGGGTGGGCTTTTTTTTTTATTATTATGAATGTCACATCGTCCTTGAGATACCCGACTTAACAACATCAACATAGGGCTGATCAAGGTAATCATATACGGCTATTTACAGTAAACAAATATAACCTTGATACACTGATAAAGGATAAACACAGAGCAATGATGCTGCATGCCACGTGTAATAGGTACAGCACGAATACTAGATTTGTTACACCATTACCAGTTACGTCAGAGGTCAATATCACAGCCTAAATGTAATGTTGAAGTATTAACGTATACTAGCTATTTGGTTTGGTTTATTTTAAACAAAATCGATAGCTTTTAGTGGACCATTATTTCAGTTAAACTAGTCATTTACTTGACCAGGATTACAATAGATCTCTATTTTTATATAAGTAATATTTATTAAAGTCATCTATTCTTTCATCAAAAAGCGGAGCCAATTTACACGAGACATGCAAATGTAATTAACAAATCGATCCACATATTACAAAGACGAGATCTAAAAAAGGTTCAACTCAATGAACTAAAAGTATTTTTGTGCTTCCTTCCCGAACCACAATTACTATGCAATAAACTATCTAGACTGTCATCCACGTGCTTGTATGTCTGATATATGAACATTTACAGCCATAGAGAAAAATAAAAGACCTTCTGTGTGTCTTAAATGCGCATTTATTGTAAATGAGATGAGCCATGCTGGTACGAAGACAAGGTGTACTAAATACAGATAAAGAAAAAATGGTTAAAAAAATGCAAAGCATCACAAAAGATGGAAGTAATTACGTAATATCTCGGTAAAAACCATTAACCCTTTTGTGGTCATAAGCAGTTAACACCTGGATGATGATAGGTTCCTACGTTAACCCTTTATCTTCTTGATACATATATCTTTGACAGCACTATGGAATATGTTGGTGTGTTACAAATAAAGGATGATAATAATAATAACCTAATGTAACAAATGGCAGTCCAAGAAATTAGTACAAATAATGATGTAGTGGAAATGTATAGGTTCTAGAAAATTCTATACAATGAGATCATAAAGCAATATCAATACACAAGAGAGGGTTGGACTGGTGCCAGGGAGAGCATACACACACAAGGAAATAAGGCCTGTCTGAAATAATAAAAGGATCAGGAGGTGCCAGCAGGAAGGCCAGATGCCACCCTGAAGACACCTTACAGTTACATTAAGGAGTAACAAAGCTGATTAGGAGAATAACACCAGCATCAATAGCGGTCATTAGCAATCTCTATTGTCTGCATAATGACACTGCTATTAGCACAAATGTATAACAAAAAGACAGGGGACATGGATATATGACAAGCCCACCACCCCTCCTGTATGATTCCTGCCCCCTCCCTGCTCTAAGCCAAGTTTATGGGTCCCCCCTTTGTTGATAGGAAGGGGGAGGATCAGCTGCATTTAAACTGTATTCATTTAACGGCTTATAATAAAGGAGGGGGCAAAAATAGCAGGGTCTCCAATTTCCATTGCAGCAGATTGGAAAGCGCCAAAGTTTCCTGAGCAAGTGACACAGGAACAATAGAAGGAAACAGAATGTATGTGCAGCCCCTGTGCTAGGGGAGCACCCCAGGACCACCAGTGCCATACCCCAGGACCAGTGTAATACACCAAGACCATCACATTGCATGTGAGCAGATACATAATATCACATAATTAGCTGGGTGTTATTATTTTGCACATATGTGTTTCATTGTCACATTACATGTGTTGGTTGCATTGTCACATTGTCACATTACATGTATTGCATTGTCCCATTGCCTGTGTTGCATGGTCACACTACATGTGTTGCATTGTCCCATTGCCTGTATTTCATTGTCACACTACATATGTTGCATTATCCCATTGCCTGTGTTGCATTGTCACACTATATATGTTGCATTATCCCATTGCCTGTGTTGCATTGTCACACTATATATGTTGCATTATCCCATTGCCTGTGTTGCATTGTCACACTACATATGTTGCATTATCCCATTGCCTGTGTTGCATTGTCACACTACATATGTTGCATTATCCCATTGCCTGTGTTGCATTGTCACACTACATATGTTGCATTATCCCATTGCCTGTGTTGCATGGTCACACTACATGTGTTGCATTGTCCCATTGCCTGTATTTCATGGTCACACTACATGTGTTGCATTGTCCCATTGCCTGTATTTCATTGTCACACTACATATGTTGCATTATCCCATTGCCTGTGTTGCATTGTCACACTATATATGTTGCATTATCCCATTGCCTGTGTTGCATTGTCACACTATATATGTTGCATTATCCCATTGCCTGTGTTGCATTGTCACACTACATATGTTGCATTATCCCATTGCCTGTGTTGCATTGTCACACTACATATGTTGCATTATCCCATTGCCTGTGTTGCATTGTCACACTATATATGTTGTGTTGCATTGTCACACTGCATATGTTGCATTATCCCATTGCCTGTGTTGCATTGTCACACTACATGTGTTGTGTTGCATTGTCACATTACATGTGTTGCATTGTCACATTGCCTGTGTTGCATTGTCACATTACATGTGTTGTTGCATTGTCACATTACATGTGTTGTTGCATTGTCACATTGCCTGTGTTGCATTGTCACATTACATGTGTTGTTGCATTGTCACACTACATGTGTTGTTGCATTGTCACACTACATGTGTTGTTGCATTGTCACACTACATGTGTTGTTGCATTGTCACATTACATGTGTTTGCAGTGAGCATCACAGACCCATCCAGTACAATGCACCGCATGGCCTTCCCACACATATCAGGGTGTTTCCCACCTTGAGCCGCTGCATTCTGCTCCTGTATGGTTTTGGTGACCGCTTTCCACACGTTACAGCCCAGCAAACAGAGGAGAAGCGCCGCCGCAGAACTGAGCATGTCCTCTCCTATAGCCTCGGTGCACAGCAGCCAGGAGGGTCCCCCCGTTACTGCCTGCCAGGAGCCCGGGGGAGCGGGGTGCACAAGAGCATCGGGGGGTGATCACAATGCTGCATCAGGCACGGCCGGGGGCGCACGCCTCCATGTTGCTTTTCTTTCTGTTGCAGAACACCCTCCTCCTCTGTGTGTATTGTGTTACCCTTGTAGTACCAGAGCCAGTATCCCCAGCAGATCCTGTATCCCTCTCCATGCACCAGCACTCAGACCACGCCTCTGCCTCTATGGGAGACTCCGCCCTCTTCTGTTTTTTAAAGGTGGATTTACACAGATGCTGCTTTTTTTTTACTTCATTTCGTAGTCAAGTACTTTGGGCATCTTCTCACCACTACAAAAAAAGTCTAGTGTGGACAGAAACAGTGCAAGAAAGTCACCTTGACATTCACCTAGGATGACTGAGCAGAACAAGGCCAAGACCAAGGCCCTCAACACCTTCTGTAGTATGTCCAGGGACCAGGGCACCTTTGTCTTATTTGCCTCAATTATTCTCTGTATCTCCTGTCATAAATAAATAATAATAGAAATATCTTAACATGTTTTGGAGGGATCCAATGGAGGTTACAAGTCTACTGAGGTGTCATTCTTCCAGAAGCATATTTATTTTATTTGTTATCTGCCTTCACGTCACTATTTTACTATGTTATATGCCACAGCCCTAACCCTAACAATAAACTTAGCCCTAAACCATAAACCTAGCCCTAACCCATACATCTAGCCCTAAACCTTTAACCTATCCTCAGCCCTTGCCCTAAAACCTAACCCTAATCTCTAACCCTAAAACCAAGCATGAACCCTATCCCTAAATCCTAACCCTAATCCCTAACCCAAACACCCTAGCCCTAAACCCTCACCCTAAACCCTAGCTCTAGCCCTAAACCCTAACCTTAGTCCTAAACTCTACCAATAAACCCAGCCCTAAACAATAAATCTATCTCTAAATCTTAACCCTTACCCCTAAACCCCAGCCCTAGCCCTAATCTCTTAACCCAAACATGAACCCTAGCCCTAAATTCTACCCCCAATGCTAATCTCTAACCCTAAACCCAAACATGAACCCTAGCCCTAAACATTAACCCTAGCCCTAAACCCTCACCCTAAATCCTAGCTCGAACCCTAATCTCTAACTCCTAAACGCAAACATGAACCCTAGCCCTAAACATTAACCCTAGCCCTAAACCCTAGCTCTAACCCTAATCTCTAACTCTAAACCCAAACATGAACCCTAGCCCTAAACCCTAGCTCTAACCCTAATCTCTAACCCTAAACCCAAACATGAGCCCTAGACCAAAACGTTAACCCTAGCTCTAAACCCTACCCTTTAACCCTAAATCCAAACATGAACCCTAGCCCTAAACATTAACCCTAGCCCTAAACCCTAGCTCTAACCCTAATCTCTAACTCTAAACCCAAAAATGAACCCTAGCCCTAAACCCTAGCTCTAACCCTAATCTCTAACCCTAAACCCAAACATGAGCCCTAGACCAAAACGTTAACCCTAGCTCTAAACCCTACCCTTTAACCCTAAATCCAAACATGAACCCTAGCCCTAAACATTAACCCTAGCCCTAAACCCTAGCTCTAACCCTAATATCTAACCCTAAACCCAAACATGAACCCTAGCCCTAAACATTAACCCTAGCCCTAAACCCTAGCTCTAACCCTAATATCTAACCTTAAACCCAAACATGAACCCTAGCCCTAAACATCAACCCTAAACTCTCACCCTAAACCCTAGCTCTAACCTTAATCTCTAACCCTAAACCCAAACATGAACCCTAAACCTTAACCCTAGCCCTAAACCCAAACCCCTAACCCCAAGCCATAAAAGCAGAAAGATGCAGGAGCATATAACAGGACAGACCAGAATCCCTAAATACCTGTAGACAAATTACCATGTTTATGCAGAATTAAACACAGACAATTCATGTAACTACTAATGTATATATATGTACAGGGCATGACAACTTTGGCTGGTTTGGGTCTGTCCAATGTTGTAATCCACCTTACGTGAACAAACATGCTGAGAGGAGTGGGCGGGGCTTGGATGTGAACACTGGTGCTTGAGACACAGGGCTACAGGATCAATTTGGGATTTGGAGTCAGTTACTCCTTGCATCCCTGCTCCAGTCTGTAAATCAGTCTGTCCTTTTTTCTTCTCCCTCCTCCTCCTTGTACAATTGCAAATGTTCCTGCAGCTTTAACTCTTTAATAACTTGGCTGCAGCTGAGAGGAGCTAAGGTGCCATCTGCTGTCTAAGCTGGAAATAGCAACAGTGCTGCTAAGAGGGATACCATGCATAGGGTATATACTGTGTCTCAGTGGGAGCATGGGGTATCTATGCCTCAATGACTGCATGGGGTATATATGTCTCAGTGAGAACATGGGGTATATATGTCTCAATGGTAACATGGGGTATATATGTCTCAATGGTAACATGGGGTATATATGTCTCAATGGTAACATGGGGTATATATGTCTCAGTGAGAACATTACATAGAGTATATATGTCACAATGGGAACATGGGGTATATATGTCACAAAGGGAACATAGGGTAGATGTGTCAATGGGAACATGGGGTATTTGTGTCACAATGGGAACATGGGGTATATATGTTTCAGTGAGAACATTACATGGGGTATAAATGTCTCAATGGGAACATGGGGTGTACATGTCACAATGGGAACATGGGGTATATATGTCACAATGGGAACATGGGGTATATATGTCACAATGGGAACATAGGGTATAGATATGACAATGGGAACATGGGGTATATATGTCAAAATGGGAACATAGGGTATACTGTATATGTCACAATGGGGACATAGGGTTTATTTGTCTCAATCAGACTATGGGGTATATGCATCTCAGTGGGAACATTGGGTATATACGGTATATCTCAATGAGAACATAAGGATTGGTTTCAGTGAGAACATGGGGGATATATATGTCTCAATGGGAGCATAGGGATATATATGTCTCAATGGGAACATGGGGTATATGTGTCTCAGTGAGAACATGGGGTATATATGTCACAATGGGAGCATAGGGATATATATGTCTCAGTGAAAACATGGTTTATACATGTTTCAATGGGAACATAGGGAATATATGTCTCAGTGGGAACATGTGGTATATATGTCTCAGTGAGAACATGGATTATATATTTCTCAATGGGAACATAGGGTATATATGTCTCAGTGGGAACATGGGGTAAATATGTCTAAATGGGAACATGGGGTATATATGTCTCAATGGGAACATAGGGATATCTATGTCTCAATGGGAACATAGTATATAAATGTCTCAATGAGAACATGGGGTATATATGTCTCAATGGGAACAGGGGGTATATATGTCTCAATGGGAACATGGGGTATATATGTCTCAATGGGAACATGGGGTATATATGTCTCAGTGAGAAAATTACATAGGGTATAAATGTCTCAATGGGAACATGGGGTATATATGTATCAGTGAGAACATTACATAGGGTATATATGTCACAATGGTAACATGGGGTATATATGTCTCAATGTTAACATAGGGATATATATGTCTCAGTGAGAATATGGGGTATATATGTCTCAATGGGAACATGGGGTATATATGTCTCAATAAAAACATGGGTTATATATGTCTCAATGGGAACATGGGGTATATATGTCTCAATGGTAACATAGGGATATATATGTCTCAGTGAGAACATGGGGTATATATGTCTCAATGGGAACATGGGGTATATATGTCTCAGTGAGAATATGGGTTATATACAGTGGATATAAAAAGTCTACACACCACTGTTAAAATGTCAGGTTTCTGTGCTGTAAATCATTTCAGAACTTTTTCCACCTTTAATGTGTCCTATAAACTGTACAACTCAAATGAAAAACAAACTGAAATCTTTTAGGTAATCTTCATATGTCTGGGCTATGGGGTACAGTGGCAAGACAAAAGCATTTTCTTACGAAAAAAAACATCCAAGCCAGGCTACATTTTGCAAAAACACACCTGAAGTCTCCCAAAAGCATGTGGGAAAAGGTGTTATGGTCTGATGAAACCAAGGTTGAACTTTTTGGCCATAATTCCAAAAGATGTTTGGGGCAAAAACAACACTGCACATCACCAAAAGAACACCATACCCACAGTGAAGCATGGTGGTGGCAGCATCATGCTTTGGGGCTGTTTTTCTTCAGCTGGAACTGGGGCCTTAGTTAAGATAGAGGGAATTATGAACAGTTCCAAATACCAGTCAATATTGGCACAAAACCTTCAGGCTTCTGCTAGAAAGCTGAACATGAAGAGGAACTTCATCTTTCAGCATGACAACGACCCAAAGCCTACATCAAAATCATCAAAGGAATGGCTTCACCAGAAGAAGATTAAAGTTTTGGAATGGCCCAGCCAGAGCCCAGTCCTGAATCCGATTGAAAATCTCTGGGCTGATCTGAAGAGGGCTGTGCACAGGAGATGCCCTCGCAATCTGACAGATTTGGAGTGTTTTTGCAAAGAAGAGTCAAAATGTGCCATGCTGATAGACTCATACCCAAAAAGACTGAGTGCTGTAATAAAATCAAAAGGTGCTTCAACAAAGTATTAGTTTAAGGGTGTGCATACTTATGCAACCATATTATTTTAATTTTATATTTTTTCTTCCCTCTACCTAAAATATTTCAGTTTGTTTTTCAATTGAGTTGTACAGTTTATAGGTCACATTAAAGGTGAAAAAAGTTCTGAAATGATTTATCTTTGTCTCATTTTTTTACAGCACAGAAACCTCACATTTTAACAGGGGTGTGTAGACTTTTTATATCCACTGTATGTCTCAGTGGGAACATAGGGATATATATATGTCTAAATGGGAACATGGGGTATATATGTCTCAATGAGAACATGTGTTATATGTCTCATTTGGAACATGGGGTATATATGTCTCAGTGGGAACATGGGGTATATATGTCTCAGTGAGAACATGAGGTCTTAAAAGGTGAGAGTCTTAGTAGATTTCGAGTGAAAATTACCCTGGTGATCCAAAGTGACCTGCACTAGGACAGTGCGCTGTCTCTCCCCCTACCCCTCTTCTTTCATACTTGATTGTACAACAGACGCTGAGGTGAACGGTGATACATTTTGGAGATAGCAGCAAGAAGCTCGACGGAGGGCTCATTGAGGAATATGATCTCAGATTGATCATCAACCAACTTTTATTCCACCCCTTTTTAAGGACTACATTACCTTAGAGTGCTTAGAGTATATTTTATATATTCCTCACACTTGTTTTCATATATATGTCTCAGTGAGAACATGGGGTATATATATGTCAAAGGGAACATAGGGATATATATGTCTCAGTGAGAACATAGGGTATATATTTCTCAGTGGGAACATAGGGTATGTATGTCCCAGTGGGAACATAGGGTATATATGTCTCAATGGGAACATAGGGTATATATGTCTCAATGGGAACATAGGGTATATATGTCTCAATGGGAACATAGGGTATATATGTCTCATTGGGAACATAGGGTATACTGTATATGTCCCAGTGTGAACATAGGGTATATATGTCTTAATGAGAACATGGGGTATATATGTTTCAATGGGAACATAGGGTATATATGTTTCAGTGGTAACAGCATAGGTGATGTATTATCTTCTATGTAATAGCCACAATTTATGGGCAGAGCAGTATGTTGTCATTTGACCAGAAGATGTTTATAAACTAAAATATGAATACTGTTGGCACCTTACAAATAAAGGATAATAATAATCACATATATAGTTGTCAGTGTTGGGAATGCTTACAATGTTGGTCAAAGATTGCGAGCCTCGCCGAAGGCGCTCATTGCACTGCTCAACTCGCAAAGCGAGGCGAGCAGTTGAGGCACACAGGACTTAGGCAGCAAGCTGTTTCATTCGACTGCGAGCCTCGCAAAGCGAGGCTAGCAGTTGAGGTACGCAACTGCGAGGGTCGTAAATCCGAGCCCAGCGTGTAACTTAAAAAACCCGAAAAACAACTTACTTTAAAGTCTAAAAATAAAAAAACAACCCTTCTATTGCCCTGAAATCATTCCCAAAAAGGGTACTAAAACTCAACTTAATAAAATCACTCTTTTTCCTGGAGTATAATATATTAAAGGCATATCTAAGTTTCCTGGATTACGAGTGCATCTGAGGAGAATCAGTAGTGTATGAAAACATTTTTTTACATGAAAAAATACAAAAATAAAGTTATTAAACTTACCATGAAGTTTGCTAAATCTCTTGAGTTTGTGTTTTCAAGCAGTTGATTTTGAGAGTTAACAGCCCTAGAAATCCCTGCTAAAATTAGCATAACATTCATAATTCATTTTGGCCAATCACAGGCAGCTTCAATCAGCTTAAAACATTGCTTCAATCTGTAATCGCAGTTTGTTCAGCCAAGCATCATGGAATGTGTAGCCTTGTTTTAACCTTTTACAAGGAAGCAAGGAGGAGCTCAGATATTGCTGCTGGCTTAAAGATTAGCATAGGTTAAAAAACATACCCAAATGCAGTGTTTCTATTGGTAGGTACACTGTGCCTATGTAACCAGCTCTGGGGGTGTGAAAAACAAGTTTTATTTTTAAATAAATAAATCTGTGTGTGTATGGAATGACTCTTTGTAATGTGTGTGTCTGATATAAGCTGCATGTGTTAGATTAGATAAAGGCAAAAACAGGGAAATGTAGATATACCTTTGAAGGACCACTGTAATGTCCTAACAGAAGGTAGATGTGTTAATTAGGCACTGATCTTTAATAACATCTCTATTCAATGATTTACAAAAGCGATATTCATTATTAAACTTCCTTTGAAACACCAACCCTTAAACCTTCAGTTGAGTTGTTTGCCTCCACCCATTAGGGATAGGAGCAACTCTGATTGGGAGGCAGTCCTAAATAGTCAGACATATGCTTCTCTTCTTGCCAAGGTAAACCAATTTAATACATCGCCAACCAATGAGAAGCATCAGCTCCTGTATATACATAAGTGTTTGTCTGATCTTTTAGGACTAACTTCCACCTCTTGTGATCCTGTAAGGGGTGGAGACAAGCAGCTCAACTGGAGGTTTTTAAGATGATGTTTGCAAGGTAGGCTAATTTTGATTTTAGGGATTTTAGAAGAAGATCAATGCCTAATGAATAGCTTATGTTGTTAGGGCATTACAGTGGCCTTTTAATAGTTACAAACACTTACACTCTCACATCTGAAAGGTTTACAGAATGTTTAAATTAATTTGTGCCAATAAATATTTAAGATTATGTGGACGAACAGAAGATAAAAACAATATCAAAACAGATTAAATTAATAGAGAGCCCTGTTTTTGAGCTTAGAATCTTGCATATAAAGTACTTTTTCAAGCATCCTATACAATTAAAAACTTGAAAACTTACAATCTATGGGATTTGGAAGGTGATAGATACATTGGGAATATTAAGTATGAAGGTGATAAACTTAATTAAATAGATGTGTTTTTAGTGACGTTTTGAAGCACTTGCGACAGGAGGAAAGTCTAGTGGAGCAAAGCAAGGAGTTCCAAAGAATTGGGGCAAAACGAGAAAGGTCCTGTAGGTGGGAATGAGAGGTGGTGATAAGAGAGGAGAAAGAAGAAGGTTGTTAGTAGAGGTGCAGTTTTATTGAGGGATTTATACATTAGGGTCATGATTTTAAATGTTATTCTGGAGATTATGGGGAGCCAGTGGAGTGACTGACAGGGTGGTGATGCAGACATTGAGTGTTGGGTATTGTGGATGAGTCTAGCGGAAGCATTCATTATAGATTGGAGTGGTGAGAGCTGCAGTAGTTGTGACGAGATATGATGAGAGAATGAATTAGAATTTTAGTTGTGTGTTGTGTAAGATAGTGACATATTTAGGAGATATTTTTTAAATGAAATAGACAAGATTTGATGAGTGAATATATATGAGCTTGTAGTACAAAGAGAAAGAAAATATCCTTTTGTTGGGCACACCTGAAAATCCTAATCTCAGAAGAGGATATTTTCTTTCTCTTTGTACTACAAGCTTTAAATATATCCTTAGGAGCACCCTGAATCTATTAATTTAGATTTGGCACTTATGCACTATACCTGGGCCACTGCTCCCTAACTTTTTCTGAATATATATGAGGAATGAAATAGAGGGCATGATCAAGAAGAACCCCAAGACAGCGTGTTTGGGTGGAGGGAGTGATAATTGTATTTTTAAGCAGTGAGAGATATTTGAGGAATGGGGCTGTAGTAGAGGGTGGGAAGATAAGGAGCTCAGTTTTCGATGTGTAGGTTTGAGATGGTGGGTGGACATCCAGGAGGATAAAATAGAGTGGCAGATGGAAACTCATGCTAGAATAGAGGGTGATAGATCTTGTGAAGAGAGGTGAATTTGAGTGTCATCTGCATAGAGATGATATTGAAATCTGAAAGATTTTATTAAGGTTCCAAGTGAGGAAGTACAGATGGAGAAGAGGAGGGGGCCTAGGACTGAGCCTTGGGGTACACCAGTTTAGCAATCTGATTGATCTAAATCATTCAAAATTGATATTGAGCAGCTTGACAACTGTAAACCCATTCTGATTGGCTGAAATATGATTGACATCTATTTCAGACAAGCAGAAATCTAAAAAAACAAAACTCTTTAAGCCCCAGAAAGCACGGCTACCACCATGTGGGACAGGGGAGGAGCTCCGTTAGATTAGATAATTTTTTGTTTAGAGTGCCAGGATTTTTTATAGAAGGTACTGGCCCAGAAGATGAGGACCATGGGCTTCAAGCAAGATTGAAGAGGACCAAAACCCCTCAATCAAGTTTGATAGCCCGTCTAGTCCAGGGCAGAAGATTGAGGACTAGGGCGTAGATGATCATCGCTGGATGATCAAGAGGCCTAGGTAAGTATTATTAATTTGTTTTATTTTACAGGCTGTTTTTTTATTTTATATATATTTTTACATTTAGTTAGAACAATTTTTTATTTTGAATTGTAATTCTTGTTTTATTTTAATTGTAATATTTTTTGGCAGCTTTAGTTTTTTTTTATTTTTTATTTATGGGTTGTTTTTGTAATTTTTTATTTTTTGTAATTTAGATTTAGTTTTTTTATTAGTTCATTTTGGGGTTTCTCATAGTGTAGTGTTGTGTTTAATTTAGAGTGTCATGTGGGTCTGTATATATCCCTATGATAGGTTAAGGGGTAAATTAGCAATGGGAAGGTAGGCGGTTAATTTAGCCATGGGAATCTGAATTGTTTTAACTTGGTGTGTTCAACAGGTGAGTCTCCCGCAATAAAGGAATCATTTGTATTCAAATTCTTTCAAGTATAACAACACTGATCAAGTTTTTGAAAGGTATTTTGGTAAAAAGTAATTTTATTTACCATCCAAATAGTCACTGACCATAAATGGAAGTCATGCATGTAGGACTTGTAAACTTTGTCTTAATATGACAGATTCAAACAAAGAACATGAAGTAGCAACTTATATTAAATGCAAAACAGCGACAGTAATAAAGGTTCCCCAGTGTACTTTTTCCCTCATGTATTTACACAATAAACAATGCCATATATTTTTAGAATTTTGGGTAAATATAAAAAATGCCAGATTAATCATCAGAACATTACAAGAGTGGGCAAAAACTTTCAAGAACAAAAAACAACTGCGATCCTAGACAATTAAGATTCAAAGATCTGAAGTCCATATAAATGGGGGAAAAAAGAATGCAGATTGATATATCTGTTCAACACCATCAAACCTAATTGATTAAATGATTCTATTAATTATGATGTGTATCTGCCAAAATAAAATAAAATGAAAGTTTGTTATAAAGCATCGTCTCTCAGCCTTTTTCCTGGGGGACCTCCTGGAGACCTTGCAGATACAGAACATTTTGAACAGTGTGATACTAAACATGATACATTACATTTTTATTTTGTTTTAGCAGTGATTTGAATAGAACACATTTTAAATACAGATACGTTTGCTATTAATCTATCTATAATGAATAATGGTAGAGGTATGTTTAAAATGTTATGCTCTCCTCATCCCTCAGTGTCCTTGAGGGCAGCGTATTAGGAGTACATTTTTTTCCCATAGAATTATATCAACACTAATTTTGTTGCAACTACTCTGGTTTAATTCATGTATACATGCAGTTATTTGATATGTAAAATAAATATATTTGAAGCATGTAATGATTTACCCTACATTATATTAATACATTTTTACACATATATTTTTTGTTTTTTTAGACATACAGATCATCAATGTAAACACATTATAATACATAATCATAAAAGACAACAGTACAAACTAGTTGCTTTGCAATTTGGAGAAAAATGAAAAGAGTGGTCCATAACATTTACAACCGATAGTTAATATTGACCCCCAAATTGTGCTTATTAAAGGTTATAGGTAAAAAAAAATAACTTTTATACACTATTTTTTATATTGTCAAACTGCACATTGCAGCTAATCAGAAACAGCGAACATTTCTTGGCGCCTAATTATTTACAAAATGGATGAAGCAGCATATCTGAAAAAAAATTACTTTTTCTTTAGAAAATAATTTGCAGCTATGTGACCGAAAAGGTCACTGTGGCTAAACTGTGAAAAATAAAAATGAATTTAAAATTACTCAGGGGTCATACAGCTATGTAATATTTTTATTCATGTAAGATATTTGTTATAAACTTCTGTTTGTCTGAAACTGTTTTGGTTATTTTACTTTGTTGAGATTTTAAGAGTTGTATTTTTCTGTAAGAAAAACAAAAAATGAGACCACAGACTGAAATAAAAAGTCAAAATGGGAACTTTATTTGTTATAAATGGTTTATCAAAAGAGATTTGTATTTTATGATATGTTCCATGTAATAACATTTTCTCTTTCAATAAAGAATATATTTAAAAAAAAATATATATATATATATATAAGTACAGTGTGTGCAAGGTACCATCATTTTTCCAGAATAGAGGAGCAGTTTTGGGTTGAACCTTGCTCAGTGAGGTCCTATACCAAAGCATTGTACTAAATATGACTGAATTAAATGATACGTCTACCTAGGAAGTGGGATGTGTGAGACAACGTGATAACAAAAAAACTTAACTGAAATATGGGCAGAAGATGAAGTGTAGTGTCTGGGCAACCTTAAAAATGCTTCTAGTGGGGAGAGAATGCTTAGGCCAACTGTAATGTAATTTCAACAAAGTAATAGGTTAAAGGATCTGAAGGATTTAGTATGGGACATGTTTGGTTATTGTAACACTGTTATCACATTGTCATAAGTGGTGTTTAAAAAATGTACTATTTGGAGAGAGTCTGATGGAGTATGAATACGTTCCCGATAGAGTATTGAAAAGAGGTTATGTGGAGGCATCATCCTTGGTTCAGTAGAGGGACAGAGAGGTTGTATGGTGGAGTATTTTAAAATTAGGGCTATGGTGTAGTTGAAACTATTGTTAGGTGTTGTGTAAGCAAAAAGGTGGGCTTGAATTTAATTCTGGAGGAGGGTACTGCTGAGTATTGCAAAGTATTGAAGTATCGAAGATAATGAATGATGACTGAAAAAAGAAATGCAGCCAAGAAATGGCAAACACAGTGAAACATGGTATTGGTTGCATCATTGAGGAATGGCCATGCTTTATAAGTGCCTTTCAGGGACCTTTAAATAAATACATGTTTTTTTTTCACCATGGTATGGGACTCCCTACACATTTTTATTTAAGATGCAGATTCATATTTTAGGATTCAGATGTTCAGCTGTCCATGAATTATTTTGGAACAGAAAAATAATATCTAATTGTGTTGGCTGGATTTTGTTAAATGTATTAAGAATGTTTTATTCTGTTGCATCTTGTAGTATCATGCTTCTTTCACTGTAGTTCCTTGTAACATTCACTCTAGTGTCACAATTGCTTGGGAACTTACTTTGATATATTTGAGAAGTATTAACGATTACAAGGTTATACAATGGAAACAAAGGACTAGTTGTATATTTAAAGCCACCGTCTCAACTGCTGAGTGTCACGACCCACTGCTTTGGTTGGGCTCAGAAAGATCCTAGATAAATCTCACCCAGTAGGTTGCATGGTTCTTGGAGTGTCCCTGTTAGTAGGAATAAACCCTAGTACAGCATACAACCCCCACCAGTACCCAGGTAGCTCGTTCAGCAATACTACCCACATTGGTTAGGAGCAGAGATTCAGGCAGAGTCTGTAGTAATAATTCCAGTGGTTAATATTATTATATTCCCTCAGAATAAACCATACACCTTTTGTATGTAGATTTAAACTGACAACTCCTTTATTGATATTGAACACATATTTATAGCCACAGTAAAATAAGCATACCTGGGGGGGGGGGGGGGGGGGTACAATTAAAACCATGGGGATGGGATAAGTTCCAGGCACATATCAGGCATTTCCTTCTCTATGAACTCAGTAGGGGTCAATTAGTCCCAGCATGGGCAGGGACAGCAAGCCTGGATGGCCAAATGGCCATCTACACTTGTAGGGACTTGGGTTTAACCATTTGATGCCACCGCTCACGGCAGATGGAATGCCTCTTACCCATAGGGGTTTACAAGTATAGGTTAATATTAATAATAATAATAATAATAATAATACTCCTAATCATAATTGGAGCCCAACATAACCGGTGTTATTAAACCCCACAGGGAATATACTGCATTTCAAGACTAAACATGACATATACATGTTCACATGGAGACATAACATAATTCTTGGTAAAACCAAATAGTCCAAGAGAGTTAGCTCTTTGGACAAGTTATTACAAACATAGGAAAAATATTACATAACATGATAGAATAACATGGCACACATGTTAACCCTATGCATGCAATCATGGCTGCCACAGTCCTGATTTCCATGTGGCCATGACACCATACATTAACTGGGAGAAATAATACACTGACACATTTTAAATATTGCCAGCCCAGGGCCCATGCCAGACCCATAGTGCCAAGTAATGTTAGGGCTGTCCTAGGCGTCACACCAAGGTTTTTGAACAGGTTGACAGCCTCATGTTGTGAGATTTAATTAATATTAAAAATACACGTGTAAACAGTAGCAATGCAAAACTTTAACCAGAAAATATAATTTTAAAACACAGTTTACCTCATTAATGGCTGCTGATGTACCCCACCCAACCTCTCTCATTGTTATCACTGCTGAGAACAAAACAAACATTTCAACTGATAAAATTATTATTAGCCAGGGTGGGTTACTTGAAGCATGCTCTCTAGGATAAAAGGATAAAAGTTACAATCCCATAACTCCTGCATCCTATAACAGTGAGTAAAAGGCCCACAGCTGAGCGTAGTGGAGTGGGCTTTGACACCCAGGAGGAGTTAAGGAATGTATTGTTTTAATTTGATTGGTCAAGGGAGAGGATAAGGGAGTAGATATAAAAGGCAGTGCTGTTTCTGGGCAGAGGCACACTGGACAAGGAACAAGGACAAGTAGTTCCCCACCCGTCCTCCCTGTTGGAAGCAAAGAGATTTGTGGTAAAAAAAACCTGGGGAGTCATGTGGATTGTTGATTTTGAATATGTTGGTTTATGTCACAGCAGTGGTGGGCAGTAGTGCTTGCCCTTTCATTGGTGGATAAGGTGGAGCCCTCTCGGGGCATGGGGTCCGCTGAGGGGAGGTGTGGTGACTAGGATGGGCAAGCACTAGTGGTTTATTGTTGTTGGCTTTATTAAAAAATGTAAATCCAATAAAAGAAGCTGTGGCCAGTTTTTCACCAAACAGGTTTAATGTGTTTTTATTTCAAGGTTATGTACAGTAAATAAAAAGTACATCTGTGTTCACATTTGAATGTCTAAAACAAGTTTAAAAATCTGCTTTCAGCCCAGAGTTCCAAGAAAAACAGTTATTACACTGCATTCTGGGAAGCTGAGCTGGAACATGCAAATGTGCCCACAAATGCCTCGCTCTTCAATCCATAGCCATTATCAAATATATCTTCCATTAAGCTTATTCATGCTGTATTACACAGCTTTAATGGAAAACCATGGTTGGATTAAACACAAGCTGAGTATCCTATCCATGTACAGCTGTTTTAAACTTACTGGCAATCATCAGCATGGAGCGGGATCTCAGCTTGTTTTGTAGATTATGTACAAAAGAGGAGGTATAGGAGTCTGCGGGTTTATTGTTGAAAAAATACTGTATACGACTATGTTGCAGTCATGCTCCAGATTATGCAACCTGCCTAAATAATGTTTTATCATTTGAAATGTTTGTTTTGTTTTCAGCAGTGCCCCGGACAATAAGAGAGGTGCAAAGGTTCACAGTAGCAAACATTAATGAGCTAAACTGTATTAATAAATTATATTTTATGGTGCAAGCTATGCTTTGCAGCTGTTTACACATTTACTTGTATTGTTAATTGATGAATAACAATTGATTTAAATTAAAAAGCTCTTACACTGGCACTGTGAGATTATTTGCTAAAGAAGGTAGCTCTGCAGCATCAACGTGATTATTTGCAGATACCATATGTTTTGAACATATATTAAACAGTTTTTAATGCTAGCTATGGGTAAAACCCTAATGCAATACTTAATTCTTCTAACTCTCCTGCTTTACTGTTTTTCTGTGTTGCAAAAATAATCTTAAAAACCCTATATACTTGATCCAAAGTGTGTCAAAATAAAAATACAGGAAAAGTATAGAAGGGGTGGAAGTGGGGAGGAAAACTTGGGACCTTTCCTGTTTGGTGGCTGATATCAGTGGCAGGAGCAGTGGCAGCATGGTGCTGCTGAGACTTTACTGCCGATTTTACT
Organism: Discoglossus pictus; assembly: GCA_027410445.1. Taxonomy (NCBI): domain Eukaryota; kingdom Metazoa; phylum Chordata; class Amphibia; order Anura; family Alytidae; genus Discoglossus; species Discoglossus pictus. Next base: position 382,132,327 of record CM050166.1, on the reverse strand, counting down.
GTAACTCAATTTCATAGCGTGAGGGTAAGGGTTTAGAGTAAGGGGTTAGGGTAAGGGTTATGATACCTTTAGAGTGTAAGTTTTCAATCTTGCATGGTGCTTCGGGGAAGCACTATGGACACCGGATTCTAAGCTTAAAGACAGGGCCCTCTATCCTTTGCAGCTTGTTAATATTGTATTTGTCTTTGCCGGGAACTTAACCATGCATAGCGCTACGGAATATATTGGCGCATTACAAATAAACGATAATAATAATAATGGTAAGGGGTCAGGGGAAGTGTTAGGGTAAGGGGTTAGGATGATTGTTAGAAACTGTGTAAAATGTCGACAGCGCCATCTAGCTTCCCCTCGCTGCTCCTGGTCACCCAACAGGAAAGATCCAATACTTGTAAAGTTAAAGTGAATAATAATAATAAATCCCCTATACATTTCTGATACAATGTACATCAAGATTACATGCAATAATCAATTATCTATTATTTTTTCACACATATAGCACAAACATAAGTGTACTACACACAGAAACATAAACTGTATTTTTTTCTACACATCTTCCCTCTGCTTTAACTATGGCTCATGCTGTACTTTCTTTGATGTAGTTATGTACCAGAAAATGAAATGATCTCGCTTAGTATTTTTTGATGTTTTTGACATTCATTTTCTTTTCAGAACTGCATTTATCAGATTTCCCTTGTATGTTATTTCTTTGATGTTGCCATGGAAACTTTGAGTCTAATTAAGTGAGAATGGGAGCTGTCATTTTGGCTGCTAAGGAAGATAAACTATTAATTTATTACTGAACTAGAGGATTTTTAAGGGATTTTATAGAGATAAGCAGTTAGAAACTTAAGTAACATTTGCTAGAGATTACATCTCTTTAGTCGCAAAATAAAGCTGTTCTGTCACAGGAAAGAGAATAAATGCGATTTTAAAACCTAATGAGTCTCCTGCTGTTTTGCTCAGAGATAAAAGATCTACCTATGCTGTGCCTCTTTCTAAATCCGGATAAAAGTCAGTGCGTGAAGGCCACCTTTTAACTTAATTGAGAGATTAAAACGGCTGTCTCTTTTGGGACCAGATATATTAATGAAGTGACACATTTAAGGTGTTAGATTTAAGGGGATTTTGTTAATCAAAATGTGTCACATCTTTGTATTGTGAAATATGACTTAAGGTACCACAAAAGTCGCCATCTGTGCTCTGCACCTTCAGTTAGAGTGTGGTAATGTTGATTACATTTTTAAAATTGATCAAGAATTGACATATATATTGTCACACACATGCGAGCCTCGCGAAGCGAGGCGAATCAGCCGCGCAGTACTTAGGCTGCATTGTGAGGGTCGCAACTGCGAGCCAACCTCGTAAATCTAAAAACCCTAAAAACAAAAATGTAACAAATATAATAACATACTCAAAGACAGGACAGGGGGAGAGCCAGGAAGTCTGGGAGTGAGGTTGCAAGCGATTTTGAGACATATTTGGGGGTTTTCGTCAATCCAAAATCGGCTAAGCAAGGAAAAAAATGGCGGACGAAAAACGTAATTTTTTTTAAAAACTGGATGAAAACGAGGCTGAGCAATGCCAGCCACGCGGGACTTAGAAAATACATAACGGCAAAGACAGTAACACTTACACCAAAAACGCCAGGCACGCAGGACTTTGAAAATAAAACAAACAGCCTTCAGTGCGGAACACGCAAACATTCAGCAGACACACAGGGAAGGGACAGGGGGGAGATGGTGGAAAGAGACACATGGCATTCCCAAGCACAAAACTTGCAGGTTAACCAAACCTGCAATGAGCAACAAGTACAGTATGCGGGAGCAAAGGCTCAAAATGAGCGTCGAAAGAGCTCATTGCGGGGCTTACTATTAGGACTGCGCGCAGGAGAGGCTTGCAATGAGGGTCAAAGGCGCTCAGCGTGGGGCTCGCTATGAGCGCCAAAGGTGATCAGTGCAAAGCAGGAAACGTGAAGTACATGGGGGAGAGGCTCGCAATGAGCGCCGAAGGCCCTCAGTGCGGGCCTCGCAAAGAGCGCCAAAGGTGCTCAGAGGAGCAAAAGCCTCACATTGTGTGGCAAACAGCATTGCAAACATTACAATTTTAATCCCGTTATTTTTGACGGGCAAGTTCCTAGTAAATAATCATGCTGGAGTCTGTAACTGTTACACATTCTATTATAGATATACAGATTACGTTGATGTAGTGGTAAGTGTTCTGTTTTAACGATTTTTTTACATTGATAAGTCATAGGTTTGATTCCCCCGTCTTAGGGGTGTGCTCACCACCAAAAAACGCCAAATAACAAACAAATTTACTTCAACACTCACACACAGCACGGGGGATAGCCATTGAGCCTGTGAGTGAGGATGCAAGGTAATTTTAGGCTTTATTGGCGTTTTTCAGAGAACGAAAATCGCTAAGCGAGGAAAAAATGGCGGCCGAAAAAACTTACATTTTATCAAACAGGTTCAAAACGAGGCTGGAGCCAGTTACAATTACACGAACAATGCCAGGCATGCGGGACTTAGAAAATACACGTCACAGAAGCCAGTAACACAGCCGAACAACGCACGGCATGCAGGAAAATAAAAGCAATCTGCGCAAGCCATGCTTAACTTGAGCTGAGACACAGCGGAGAAAGACACAGGGAGAAAGACACAAATTGGAATCTGTTCTAAGCCCCAAATCTGATACACAAATTAATAAAAATTTAACCAGAGCCTTAACTTTACTGTAGAGCAATGATGGCAGAAGCTGAAGAGGAGCAAAGGGATTATTGTATAGAAGGAGAGTCACCTTCCATTAAAACATCAGGCATCTCCAATTCCGGTGATCAATGTATTTTTTGTTCTTTTCCAGATGATTCTCTAGCACTTGATTTAACAAAAAACTTGTCCAATGTCATCTGTTTCTCTCTGGGTTTTTATTTTTTATTTTGTGACTAATATTGGATTTTTGGATGAATATAGGAGCATTTTTTTGACAGATATAGAGACTGATGAATGTAGAGGTTCCACTGTACATAGACATATTGGCACAAAATAGTCTTGTCCTGTCTCGCAGAGGTTAGACAGCAGAGGCATAGGATATATATTATTATATATATTATTTTTACTCACTATTTCCTCTGCTACTTTCAGTCTCCCTAAGGAAGCTTCCTTCTCAGCTGCTGGAACTTTTAGTAAATAGTGACTACTTCCCTCTTGTGGTGAATGCTTGACGTGCAGCTTTGCTATTTTTGTATTTTTATTATGCAGTAATAAAATAAATTAAATTAGAGGATCCAAGGCAGCATCTATTTATATATCTATTTATAGTATATGGGAAAGTAAATATATATTACTTTGATGGCTGAAAGTGAGGGGGAACTAAAGGACCTATTGATGAGGGTGAAAGATGAAAGTACTAAAGCTGGCGTGCTGCTGAAGGTTAAAATAACCACTGCAATCAAAATACCCAGAAACGACAAGAAACGTCACGAAACGACTTCACGTATACCTCTAGTCACCACATACCATCCAGTTTTAGCGAAAATAATCAAAGATTTAAGACCATTACTAACCGAAGATGCACAGTTAAAAGATATATTCGCAAAACATCCCATCCTTGCATTTAAAGGGATATGTAGGTAAATTTGCTGGATTATGAATGTATCTGATAGAGGAGAATTAGTAGTATATGCAACATTTTTTGCATGAAATAATCCCAAAATAAAAATGTAAACACATTGAAGTCAGCAAAATGTCTTGTTGTTATTGTTGTTGGAAATCAAGGTTAACACCCTCTAACCCCAGGCTAAATAAGCATCAAATTTAAAATGATTTGTTTTGTCCAATCAGGTTAGCTGAAACTTTTGAATTAACTTTGGGGTTTCTGTTTGTGCTGCAATACATCCTGGGATATATAGTGTATCACAGAAATATACAGTGTCAGAATCCATAGTGAAGATTAGGATTAATATATATATGGAATAAGTTATGTGTCAGAATCCATAGTGAAGAATATGGCTGCCCTGATTCTGTACAATTAAGGAAGTGTGTATATGCTCCTAATAAAAGGTGAGGAAACTAAAGTGTGTGTGTATGCTCCTAATAAAAGGGGAGGAAACCTTTCTAGAAGATATATGTATATGTCAGCATTCTTAGAGAAAATAATAATGAAGTGGATGCAGGGCCGGATTAAGACCTTTAGAGGCCCTAAGCACTTAAAATATTTTTATGCCCCCATATATATTTAATTCAAAACATAAATAATAATAAACCTTTACAATGCATATCATTAACCTCCATTATTACTATTTATTATTATTATGATTATTATTATTATTATATGTATGTCATTTTTTCATTTATTGTGGGAGCCACTTTTTTGGGAACTTGGTTCAGCTGCACCATTTGTAGTTTTGCACCATATGTTCCATGGTAAATTCAACAATGGGACATTTCTGTGGTGCCCTCTTCCCTTGATGCCCTAAGCACATGCTTATTTTGCTTAATGGTTAATCCCGCCCTGAGTGGATGTTATGATGCCTTGCAGATGTAACATTGTCAATAACTATAATAGCAATTTATACAGAATCCTTAAGACACACAAACTGTTACAGAATGTTATCAGTTTAAGCTTAAATATACATATATTGGACTTGTTGTGAATTACAACAGAAATTAAAGGAGTTCCTGATTTTGACAATGCTGAGCCTGAGTCCATATTCTTAAATACTACATCTGAGTAAGGGCATTTTAGAGCCATCAGGTGTCTCTGTGCAGGGATCAAAAGAACCTGAAAGTTCTGCTGGGTGGGTTTGGACATAACAACCTTATCTAGCCCGACTGAAGAAAGCAGATCTTCATACCGAGCAAGCAACAGCAGGTAAACAGTGGGTTAATATTGCTCCCCTGAGGCTACATGCTAATTGCGGGGGATCAGATACCCTGGAGGTGTCAACATAGTCATTAGATTGATTTTTAGATATTATTAAAAATAAAATGTTTTATGAAATGTGCTGCATACATATAGGCTGCTTTTGCCTAAGGAGTGCAGAAATGTATTAATCCATGAAACTTTCATATCCCTTTAAACAACCACCAAACCTAAAACAAAAACTTGTCAGCAGAAGATTGGCCAATGAACAACTGAGAAGAGAAAATGGAACACAAGTGCTTGTAATTTATGTCAACACATTTGTAATGATGACACAGCCATACATAACATCAAGACTTATGATATACATGCATATACTCAAATGTGGTTTAAATAATACAATGTACGTTAGATTGGAGAAACCAGCTAAAAACTGCACTTATGGAGGAATTTACACAGACATTCAATAAAAAACACAATTAAGACAATTATTGCACCCCAGTGGGACACCATTTTAGCCAGAATGATCACTCTATCCAAAATCTAAAAATCAAAATGTATTTGGAGATGTTAAAAACATCCAGGAGAGAAAAGCATTTGATCAAATTTTTTAACACTAAAAATACAGGACTTAATATGGACTTGGGTTTTCTAACACTCTATCATAACCATGAATTTTTCCTATTTTACTGTAGCAAGCTTGTCACTATTGGTGAGGTGTTTGACCGATAGGAAGGATAACACTATGGAGTACAGTGCTCTGTTTTATCATGTATATATTGGTGTATATGTGTATTTAGTATGTGTATATATGATTCCTGTACTATGTTCTGTTAATTTCCCCTATATGCATTTACCTGATTAAGTCAAATGTCAGCTGTCTCAACTCTATCTGCATCTACTGTTTACTTTCAAACTGAGGGCTCCATCTCATGTCAGTTTTGCTTCAAACCTCTCGAATGCTAGTCAATATAAATATGCATTTGCCCAATACAAAAGGTATCACAATATACTGCAATACTCATTATTAATATATATATATATATAAATACTTTTCCATCTTTAACAGTCCTGAGGAGGAGGAGGAGTATTACATCATCTTCACTGCCCCCTTCAGCCCACACTTCCCTATGCCTGCCACAGCCAGTCCAGCCCAACTTCCATCCCCACGTGTGTTTATTTCGGTGCATTGTAATATTAATGGTTAAATTATGTATTGAATCATATTTTTACCCATAATGCATAATATGTGTTGTATGAACAAGGGATGATTTATGTATTGTGCCATATTTCTACAGTAATGGATACAATATGCTGTTTGAATAAAGGATGATTAATTTATTGCTGCCGTAATTGTCCCATAATGCATAAAATGTGTTGTAAGAATAAAAAGCTTTGTATTGTACTGTTGTCATGCCTGTGCTGTGTCACAGTACAAAGAATGTATGAATGTTTTTTTGTTGAAATTTATATATATATTTGAAGAGCGAGGCATTTGTGAGCACATTTGCATATCCCAGCTCAGCTTCCCAGAATGCAGTGTAATACCTGTTTTTCTGGGAATTCTGTGCTGGAAGCAGGTTTTTTTAATTGTTTTAGACATTCAAATGTGAACACAGATGCACTATTTATTACTGTACTATTGTACGGTGGAGGGCTTCTATTGCTCTTTTGCCCACCATATTATAAATGATTGTTGTGGTGAACTACCTACTCATAAGATCCACAACACAAGCTGAGATCCCTCTCCTAGCTGATGATAGCCAGTAAGCTTCAAACAGTTGTACATGGATATGACTCTCAGCATGTGTAAAATCTAGCCTTGGCTTTGCATTAAAGCTATGTAATACAGCAGGCATAAGCTTAAAGGAAGCCATGTTTGATAATGGCTATGGATTGAAGCACGAGGCATTTGTCGGCACATTTGCATGTCCCAGCTAAGCTACCCAGAATGCAGTGTAATAACTGTTTTTCTTGGAATTCTGAGCTGGAAGCAGGTTTTTCAACTTGTTTTAGACATATATATATATATATATATATATATATATATATATATATATATATATATATATAAAGACTGAGGTAGCTGTGAATGTCCAGTAATCCAGATGAATAATCAGAGTATTGCAGTATATAGTGATACCTTTTTTATTGGACAAACATATTCATAGGTTTCATGATGAGCTTTCGAGAGCGTTCCTCTCTTTGTCGAGTCACAAATACAGCAAAAAATTCTAGGATTAACAAATAATGTTCTGATCAGCCAGCCATGCAAGTGTGTTGGGGTGCAGACCAGAGTAAGTAAATTGGGGTCGTAAATAGTTTCACATCTAAGGAACCAAAGAGCTGTAACCAAACTCAGGATGCAGGCAGAGAACAAAAAAAAAAAAAAAAATCAATAAACACACATATATATTTACAGTCATGAATGTTGGAGGTTATAAGAAATTTTGATAATGAGATAAGAATTCAATGTCTACATTAAGGCCTGAATTATTACTGTTAAAGAACATAATCATTTTAATTTCAAATGTCTTTCTTTCCTTAGTGTTTTTAAAAAAAAACTTTGAATATTTTAATTTTGAGATTTTTCATGGAGTGGTTATTCTGGGTGAAATGGTGGATATAAAAAGTCTACACTCCCCTGTTAAAATGCCAGGTTTCGGTGCTGTAAAAAAAATTAGACAAAAATAAATAATTTCAGAACTTTTTCCACCTTTATTGTGACCTATAAACTGTACAACTCAATTGAAAAATAAACTGAAATATTTTAGGTGGAGCAAATAAAAATAAAAATAATGTGGTTGCATAAGTCTGCACACCCTCTTATAACTGGGGATGAAGCTGTGTTCAGAATTAAGCAATCACATTCCAAATTGTGTTAAATAGGAGTCAGCATACACCTGCTATCATTTAAAGTGCCTCTGATCAACCCCAAATAAAGTTCAGCTGTTTTAGTTGGTCTTTCCTGAAATTTTCTTAGTCGCATCCCACAGCAAAAGCCATGGTCCACAGAGAGCTTCCAAAGCATCAGAGGGATCTCATTGTTAAAAGGTATCAGTCAGGAGAAGGGTACAAAAGAATTTCCAAGGCATTAGATATACCATGGAACACAGTGAAGACAGTAATCATCAAGTGGAGAAAATATGGCACAACAGTGACATTACCAAGAACTGGAGCTCCCTCTAAAATTGATGAAAAGACGAGAAGAAAACTGGTCTGGGAGGCTACCAAGAGGCTTACAGCAACATTAAAGGATCTGCAGGAATATCTGGCAAGTACTGGCTGTGTGGTACATGTGACAACAATCTCCCAGTATTCTTCATATGTCTGGGCTATGGGGTAGAGTGGCAAGACAAAAGCCTTTTCTTACGAAGAAAAACATCCAAGTCAGGCTACATTTTGCAAAAACACATCTGAAGTCTCCCAAAAGCATGTGGGAAAAGGTGTTATGGTCTGATGAAACCAAGGTTGAACTTTTTGCCATATTTAAAAAAAGATATGTTTGGCGCAAAAACAACACTGCACATCACCAAAAGAACACCATACCCACAGTGAAGCATGGTGGTGGCAACATCATGCTTTGGGGCTGTTTTTCTTCAGCTGGAACTGGGGCCTTAGTTAAGATAGAGGGAATTATGAACAGTTCCAAATACCAGTCAATATTGGCACAAAACCTTCAGGCTTCTGCTAGAAAGCTGAACATGAAGAGGAACTTCATCTTTCAGCATGACAACAACCCAAAGCATTCATCCAAATCAACAAAGGAATGGCTTCACCAGAGGAAGATTAAAGTTTTGGAATGGCCCTGCCAGAGCCCAGACCTGAATCCGATTGAAAATCTGTGGGGTGATCTGAAGAGGGCTGTGCACAGGAGATGCCCTTGCAATCTGACAGATTTGGAGTGTTTTTGCAAAGAAGAGTGGGCAAATATTGCCAAGTCACAATGTGCCATGCTGATAGACTCATACCCAAAAAGACTGAGTGCTATAATAAAATCAAAAGGTGCTTCAACAAAGTATTAGTTTAAGGGTGTGCATACTTATGCAACCATTTTATTTTTATATTTTTTCTTCCCTCTACCTAAAAGGTTTCAGTTTGTTTTTCAATTGAGTTGTACAGTTTATAGGTCACATTAAAGGTGGAAAAAGTTCTGAAATTATTTATCTTTGTCTCATTTTTTTACAGCACAGAATCCTGACATTTTAACAGGGGTGTGTAGACTTTTTATATCCACTGTATATATATATATATATACATATATATATATATATATATATATATATATATATATTTTTTTTTTTTTTTTCTATTAAGAAAAAAAAAAAAAACAGCTGTCTGAGTGTAAGTCTCCTAACTCGTGCATAATAAATAATCCATCCTATGCTATGCATTAAAGCTGTGTAATAAAACTTATGTTAGATGTTGAAATTTACTATTTATTTACTGTACTCTGTATGGTGGAGGGCTGCTATCACTCTTTTGCCTACCATATGCTAAATGATGATGTGGTTAATAGCCTTCCCACAAATCTATAGCAGGAGTTAAGTACCAGATCCACACCGAAGAGATCCATTTAAGATCGAAACTGCTGTCTGTGAGTAGGTGCATTATCCATCCTATGCTATGCTTTAAAGTTGTGTAATACAACAGGCATATATATTAAAAGGAGCTATGTATTGGATTACAGAGTGAAAACATTGCATGCTCATTTGCATGTGTCTGCTTAGTGCAATAACTGTATTTCTCTGTATTCTGAGCAGGACATTTTTTTTAAACATATTTTAGATGTTTAAATGTGAACTTAAATGTACTATATAATTATCTGTGTGTATATATATATTGTCACAAAGTCAGGCTGACCTACGGATATATTTTAGAAGGAAGATATGTCAGCACTAGGCTGATTAGGTCCATTAGTCCAGTGCTGACAGAAGTAAATAAATTAGATGCACCTGAAGTGGAGCACACTATTTAATCCCCAGGAACTAACAGCCAAGGGAAGGGAGTCTGGGGGAAGTAAGAGGACAGACACAGGACAGACACAGGACAGACACAGGACAGACACAGGACAGACACAGGACAGACACAGGACAGACACAGGACAGACACAGGACAGACACAGGACAGACACAGGACAGACACAGGACAGACACAGGAAGCATCAGTGCTGGAAGCAGTAAGAGACAAGCCAAGGAAGCTACTGTTTCGAAACATGTCCAATCTGGTGAGGGCCAGTGCTGCAGACTGAAGGCTCCTGCAAGGCCGAATACAATTGCTATAAGGTCAGAAATTACTTTTGTTCTTCATACCCCAGGGAAGAGGCTGAGTGCTTGACCGGTTAATTAGCTGCAGGTTAATCTTGCATATAAAAGGGTCCCTGGGGTGAAGCATATGGGAGAGAAGGGCGGGCCCTATGCTTCATCCACGGTTACTTATTTAAAGACGTGGAAAGGACAAGCTGGCACTATAAGAGGCTATGTGTATCCTGGCCACAAGCTGGCATTGTAAGAGACTATCTGTATCCTGGCCACAAGCTGGCACTATAAGATACTATCTGTATCCTGGCCACAAGCTGGCACTATAAGATACTATCTGTATCCTGGCCACAAGCTGGCACTATAAGAGACTATCTGTATCCTGGCCACAGGCTGACACTATATAAGAGACTATTCGTAACCTGGCCACAAGGTGGCACTACACCACCTATAAAAGACTATTTGTATCCTGGCCACAAGGTGGCACTATCCCTCACAGCAGAGACTTCTGCTGGAAGTAAAACTGGATTCATTTGTTTTCTTTTTGTATCATAATTTCTCTGGAACAGAGAAGCTGCCCGGGTGTAGTCAGGGTGTTCCGGCATGTTAAGTAAGAACGTATATGTAGATTTTTATTTTTTCTACTTCTTATCCTTGTTTATGAGCCCTTCTGCATCTAAAATCTGTATTGCTGAACCTTTTGTCACAAAGATTTCCTGTGGTAAACGGCCATCCTTGTCACTATATATATATATATATATATATATATATAGTATCTCACATATATAGTTGTGAGCAGGTGGGTTGAGCCGAAGGCGCTCCTTGCCAGCAACTGAGGACCTCGCAAAATTTACGGACTTACGACAAACAAATACGAGACGCGTTACGACCCATTACGACCTCGCAAAAATACGACCTTACCGCCTGAAACCCTCGCACATGTAAAACACAATAAATACACACAGCAAATACATAAAAAGCTTACCTACAGTAAGGGAGGGCACCCAAGACCTCAAACTGAAGTTACACCTCAACTTCACTCAAAATAAAAGAGTTTAGACACCCGAAAATCCCCTGAGCAAGAGAAAAAATGGCTGCCCAAAAAAACGAAAACGAGGCTACAGAACTCTAAAGACGCAAAACACCACCAAACACCTACGGATTTTCCGAAAAAGACCTACGAGATCCGAAAACAAGGATGCAAACCACGCGACCCGAAACACAATAAATACACACAACAAACACATAAAAAGCTTACCAACAGCAAGGGGGGGGACACCCAGGACCTCAAGTGAAGTTACACCTCGATTTAAGTCCAAATTACAGAGTTTAGACACCCGAAAATCAGAGAGAAAAAATGAGAAAAAATGTCCGCCGAACAAAACGAAAACTAGGTCAAAGGACCCTAAACACGCAAAACACCACCAAACACCTACGGATTTTCCCCTAAAAACTGGACGACATCCGAAAACAAGGACGCAAAATCAGCCACAGCCGCATACCACACATTAGGTGCCATTTTAGAACACTAACTTATACAATGCGGAAGTATACAGCTACCCTAACGGATTTGCCTTGCGCACGCACACTATTACACTACACACTGCACACATTCATCAGACTTACACAGCAGCTCCACAGCACTGATGCTGCAGCAACATGAAAACAGATTGCCAGCTCTTCAACACAATGCTGCATATATTACTTCACAATAGGTAAAGTATATTAATTTCTTATTTTATTCATTGCCATACCAAAAAAAAAAAAAACAACGCTGCTCATACCAAGAGCTTCGCAATGAGCGCCAAAGGATCTTGCAACACCAACAAAATTAATTTTGCACACAAACAACATTAACTGCCTTACAATCTTATTGCCGTCATTTTTTGATGGGCAAGTCGCTAGTGTGTATATATATATATATATATATATATATAATGACGACCCCTGTTTTTTGAGCCCAAGATATAATTTTTTTTTTATCACTTTTAAATACCCTATTATGTTTTATTTGTATTACTGGTATATGTGAAGTTTATTTGACATTGTGGGCCCGTGTAACCAGAGGGCAGCTGAGGGAACTGGGTGGAAGGTACAATGTGCACCAGACCAGGGTATTTACGGTAATTGCAAAGCCACAGAAGCAGCAAAACTGCAAGTGGCAGCTAGATGGCGCTGTGTCCCTTTGCAGGCTCCACTCCATGAGGGGAATTTACTGTTAACCGGATTCATAACTACAAGGTCCCTCATGGCTCTGGATGGGGGCTGCTGGGGGCTCCAGACACAAGGTCCCTCCTGGCTGGGGCTAGGGGGCTCTGGATGTGTGTGGTGAGTATTTAACTGTGTTTGCAGTTTTGCTGCTCGCTCTTTTTTGGTGTATTCCCTGTATAAGACGACCCTCCTACTTTACACTCCAACATTTTGGTAAAGGATATTATTATTAGTCTTTATTTGTATCGCGCCAACATATTCCGTAGCGCTGTACAGGGGATAAGGACAAGGAAGAATACAATGTTAAAAACTGCAGAAAAATGGAGGTCCCTGTTTTGAGCTTAGAATGCTTGCAGGATATTGTCTTATACATGGAAAAATACGGTATATATATATATATATATATATATATATATTGTGATCGTTTGCTCCTTGGAAGTGATGACAAGCCAGTGGAGTGTGAGTTCTTGTCAGAAGTGAAGGAGTTAACACTTCTGAAAGAACTCCTAGTTAGAGCAACTCCCCTTTAAAAGACTGGAAAGCAGGCATGGAAAGGTGGAGGAGGGGCTGACTAGGCCCTAGGCAGCTGTGCTGCTGAGAGGAACAAGCACAGAGTGGAAGGTGATCTGCTGTGGAAATACAGTGAAGTTTGTGAACTACCCTGTAAAGGATTGCCTAAGTGACGGTTACTGGGAGAACGGGGACTACAGCGAGTTGTATGAGCTGGAAGAGTGACTTCAGACCCAGGAGGTGAAGGCACAAGGAAGCCAAGTAAGTGAAGGGGATTTGTGAGGATATCCAGGCAGAGTCTGCCTTAAAGGCCTAAGCACGGCTGTAGCTGAAGTATTGTGCCCCAGGGAAGAAGTGAAGTATAAGAGAAGATAATATAAGAGAGTTTGTGTATACAAGGGTCCCTGGGGTGAAGCATACGGGAGAGACGGGCGGGCCCTATGCTTCACCAGCAACCGTGTCCCAGAGAGGAGCGCTGTGTCTGAGAGAGGAGCGCTGTGTCTGAGAGAGGAGCGCTGTGTCTGAGAGAGGAGCGCTGTGTCCGAGAGAGGAGCGCTGTGTCCGAGAGAGGAGCGCTGTGTCCGAGAGAGGAGCGCTGTGTCCCACAGAGTGAGGAGCTAGAGAGGAGAGCTGTGTCCCACAGAGCGGAGCTGTGACCCAGAGTGGAGTGGGGTCCCAGAGGTTGCTGAAGAGGGCGACCTAATCTCGCTGGGATCCTCACCTGTAAAGAGACTGTTTGTTTATTTCCTGGCCACAAGGTGGCACTACTCCCAAGTTTAAAGGACTGTATATACCTGGCCACAAGGTGGCATTCTCCCACCTCACGGAGACATAACTGTTTGTTTTCCATTAATTGAAGCAGAGCTACTGCTACAGCCGTTATTTTCTGTTCTGTAAATAAACCAATTTGCTGTACCTCCAAGCCGTATCAGCCCTCATTTCAAGAAACCACCGCTATACGCGGCCATCCTGATCACAATATATAGTTCAACATTTTAGATCTGAAATATGCAGATTGTTAGCAGTTAATTGATCCAGGAGAAGGATAACAGAAAAAAAAAACATTGAAACATTGCCAATTGTCCTTTGGTAGAGAATTCCACAGATTAACTACCCTTACTGTGAAGAACCCTTTTCTTTCTTTAAGGTGAAATCTTTTTTCTTCTAACCTCAAAGGATGTCCACTTGTCAGTTGAAAACCTCTTGGCACAAAAAGTTCCCTTGACAAAGCCTTGTATTGACCCTGGATGTATTTAAGTAGGGTAATCATATCCCCTCTTAGACACCTTTTTTCTAGAGAAAATAAGTTTACTTCGGTTAGTCTTTCTTCATAACTTAGCCCCTCCATTCCAGTTTTGTTATTTTTCCAGCTCTAAAATGTCCTTTTTATGTAGTGGTGCCCAAAGTTGTACTCCATATTCCAAAAGACTGCATACTAGGGATTTGTATAGTGGTAGAATTATATTTGCTTCTCTTGCCTCTATACCCATTGAATACATTATTTTTTATTTTACTTGCCTTTGCAGATGCTGCTTGGCATTGAGCACTGTTACCTAGGTGGTTGATGACAAATACTCACAAATCTCTTTCAATATCTACTACCCCTAGATTTGCTCCATTATGATTATAAATTGCATGGCTATTTTCCCTTCCCAGATTTATAACTTTAAATGTATTTGCATTAAATCTCATTTGCCATTTAGTTGCCCATATCTCTAATTTATGCAAATCCCTTTGGAAAGAAAGTACATCATTTTCTGATTTAATTATCTTGCACAACTTAGTGTCATTAGCAAAAATGAAGGCACTACTTTCCAGTCCTACTTCTAAGTCATTAATAAATATGTTAAAAAGGAGGGGACCTAATACTGAAACATAAGGAACACCACTTCCCACATTAGTCCAATCTGAGTATGTTCCATTTACTACAACCCTTTGCTTCCTGTCTTTTAGCAAACTCTCAATCCATGAGCAGATATTTACTGAAATTCCTGTATCCCTTAGTTTGCACAATAGTCTCCCATGTGGCACTGTATCAAAAGCCTTTGCAAAATCTAAAAAGACTACATCCACTGAGTTGCCCTGATCCAAGCTCCTACTAACCCTTCTTGTAGAAACTAATTAGGTTCGTTTGACATGACCTATCTGTGTTGACTCCTATTTATAACTAGCGACTTGCCCGTCAAAAAATGACGGGGCAATAAAAGAAAGTGTTGAAATGCTGTTTGCCACACAATGTGAGTGTACTGTGTGCCTCAACTATATAGACCCCTCTAACATAGTAATGAATGCATGTAATAACACTGTAAGTGCCATGAGGGTCATCCAGGACCCTCATGACCCAAAGTGTAAGCACTACACCATTTTAACCTGGTCACTTATGGGGGTCTATCCAGACCCTCATAAGCCACTATTTAACCCCATCAGTCCCATAAGGGTATATTATGACCATTATGGGCCTGTTCCAACCCAACATTAACCACATAAGTGCCATGACGGTCCTCAAGGACCATCATGCCACTAAGTCTAAACATTCCACTGCACTATACCCCCCCAATAAAACATAAAATATCAACTAACCCCCCTCTACACTAACCTATTAACACCTACACCACCTACCTACCCCCTAATAACCCCCTCCCCACCACTGTAATTGCAGAAAACAAAACATAGTCACCAGAAATCAAAAATTTACATTACACAAAATAAAAAAAACGAAATCACAAAAAATAAAACAAATCGACATTACAGAAAATAAAAAACCTAAATCACAAAAAATTAAAAAAGGAACATTCCAGAAAATAACAAAATACCATACAAACCCCCCCCCCCCCATACTACAGAACAAAAAGTTACACACCTGAAAAGGAAAGACATATAATACATACAATACAATACAATGCATACCATACAAATAAAATACAATACAATACACCCCTATCTAATATACACCCCCCAATCTATCTAATATACAATACATCTTATGTAATATACATCCCCCAATCTATCTAATATACAATACATCCCACAATGTGATATACAGTACATGCTATCTCTATATATAAAACCTAATTCTAAGCTAAAATAAAATAATTAAGACCACTTACCTTTGAGATGCCCCTTCAGATCAGCCACCTAGGGAAAAAAACCTAAAAAAAATTAGTACAACATTTACATAAAATAAATAAACATAGTACATATTCTAAATATTCTACTCACCTTTCCAGCATGTCTCCTCATGCTTCTTTACTTCTTCTCTGGCGCGTCCCCTGTTATAAAAAAAACATTACATTAATACACATACATAAACATAAAACAAAATAAACATAATATACGCTGTACTTACCTCCCCGCGATGTCTCCGGCCTCCTCCTCTTCTGCCCCGGCTGTACCCTGGAACAATCTGCGCTCTGAAAAAAAATGGTTAAAAAACTAACGGAGGTCCACACTTGCAAACCTCCCTGACGCTAATAAGCCTCCTATGGAGTGTTTCAGAATAAAATTGGCAATGGCGGCTTTTGATTGGCTGAATTTGATAGACAGCGTTTTCAGCCAATCAGAAGACGCCAATTGTGAGCCAATGAAAAAGGACACACCCCAAAATCCCTCTCTGATTGGATAATGCACCTGTCAATCTTTAGATGAACCAATCAGAAGGCTTTATTGCCATTAGCAAATCACAATGGGATACACCCCCACGGGTGATTGGCTGAAGACATCTGCGCCTTCCCATTGGCTGTAATACTGATTGACATTGACAACAGCCAATGAGAAGGTGTAAATGCCTTCAGCCAATCAGTACGTGGGGGTGTATACCATTGTGATTGGCTGAAGGCATCTGCACCTTGTGATTGGTTTAAATAAAGATTGACAGGTGCATTATCCAATCAGAGTGGGATTTTAGGGTGTATCCATTTCTGATTGGCTCACACATTGGCGCCTCCTGATTGGTTGAAAACGCTGTCTATCAAATTCACCCAATCAGAAGGCACCATTGCTTATGTTCTTCCGGAAAAGGCTTCAGGAGGCTCATTAGCATCGGTTCCAGGGCGGGACAGAAGAGGAGGAGGCCGGAGACATTGCGGGGAGGTAAGTACAATGTAGATTCTGTTTATTTTATTTTGTTTTATGTTTATGTATGTGTCCTAATGTTATGTTTTTTTTAACAGGGGCTGCACCGGAGAAGAAGAAAAGAAGGACGGGAACATGCTGGAAAGGTGAGTAGAATATTTAGAATGTTTATAATGTTTATTTATTTACTGTAAATGTGTTGCACTAATTTTTTTCATTTGTTCCCCCTAGGTGGCTGATCTGAAGAGACATCTGCAAAGGTAAGTGGTCTTAATTATTTTATTTTAGCTTAGAATTAGAGTATGTTATATATAGATAGCATTTATTGTATGTTAGCTAGGAGTATGTGTTTTATATAGATAGCATGTATTGTATATTAGATTGTGGTATTTATTTAGATAGATTGGGGGATGTATATTAGATAGATTGGGGGATGTATATTACATAGATAGGATATATTGTATATTAGATAGGGGTGTATTGTATTGTATTGTATTTCATTTTATTTGTATTGTATTGTATGTATTTCCTTTTCAGGTGTGTAATTGTTTTCTTTTCTGTAGTGGGGGGTAATGTATTTTTTTTTATTTTCTGTAAGGTTCCTTTTTTTATTTTTGTGACTTAGGTTTTTTATTTTATGTTTTTTGGTGACTTTCCTGTTTTGGTGTTTCATGTATTGATGCTTGTAAGCAGGGTACACCATTGAACAAAGAAAATACACTAATCGTGTAATATTAGTATAAAATGTATACTGTTTATAATCCTGTCACAAGGCACTTTGTTCTGAGAAATACATTTAGCTTTCCATGTCCCTCTAAACACTTTGTGAAAGGTTTAGCCTACAAGTTTGCTTCTCTGCTGTCCACTTTCACTTTTTATTTTTCAAAGTTTTTCTAGATTTTTATTACTGTACTCTTTTGATTTTAAGTCCTGAACAGGTTGCATATTAGTGTCATATTCATTTATATCTGCATATGAGTTTCAACTTTAATGTTGGACTCTCTGTAATGGGTTTTTTTTTTCGATAAAGTGTATATTTCTGTCTTCATGGGACTGTAGTCTTAGAAACAAAGAGCCACCATTTTTAAAACTCATATCCTTTTTATATAGTTTTTGTATACCTTTTATCTAAGCCTTTGTCCCTTAGAAGCAAGCTCAGCAAATTTGATATATCCTAAATGCAACAAATATATTATAGTGACATTTCTTAAGTGTAACAGTAAATTTAATATATTACACAATTTGGTGATTTTGGCACTATGTTGTGTGTGTATATATAATATAGGTATGTTTTATGTCTACAACTTATAAACTAGAAGTCCTAGCTACTATTCCACCCTATCAGGAATCTCCACGCACATAAAACCACCTTCAAACCAGTAAATGGAAAATGTATAAAAAAATGATACAAGTACTAGATAGGACTCTCAAGTGGGTTAAACACCTGTTTCAAGCTCGCAAATCTGCAATAAAAAATAATTATTTGTAATTTATATTTCGGTGTTATATCGATCCCAGAAATGAATGGGTTAATGCATGAACTATAACAGTTTCTTTAATGATTATTATTAATTTCTACATTGCTGGATTGCGAGTCTGATCACAAATGTAACTTCTAAACCCTAATTAATTATAGCATAAACTCCATGTTTTACTGATGTCATGATGACAGTCTCTTTTACTAATGGCTGTGTCTAAGAAATATTGCGAGTGTTTAAGAAGTAAATTATGGTTTTAATAATTGCCAGGTCATATAATCATGCCCCCTGAAATCCTACTTGCATGCTTTGCGTGTGGAGGCTGTGAGAGGGCAGTTGTGAGTTAGAGACAATTGAATACATCTACATGTTTAGAAAAAGTGTAGCCCACAGCCAATAGTTCAGTTTGGAGGCAATTGCGGACTTGCAATTGAATGAGGCTCTTATATTGCACTAATCAAAAGCCCTATCACACTCATAAAGGAATGTTGTGTTTTTATTGTAATTGTATACTGATTAGAATTCATGTTTTCATCCATCTCCACAACTGTCAATGGTGGGAGGTTATAGTGTATATAAGACCAGACTAAAATGTATTTACCTTACTAATATTCCTAATATTATTTTGAAACAAACTTGTTTTACATAGTCAATAATTGTCCTGGAATGGTAATTTGTATAATGATTTATTTTGTGAACTGAGTAGCAATTTGAATCTTTGTTGGCACAAATGAGTCTCAGACAAGTTATTATTTTATAAATTTGTTACAAAAGGGTAAATTCTTGTTGCGGTAAGAATTACATGAAAAGCCCAATAGGCATTAATATGAAGTGGTTCAGAAAGCAATTTAATACTGAAAATATTAATATTTTGTATTATACTAAGTCCTAATGACATATAAGAATATATATTTTAATATTTGGACTCAAGTGTGTTTTTCTTCCGTTCTGTAATCAGGGTAGAAGTCATTATAATAAATTAAATAAAATGTTTCAGCCTTATATTGCGATTCGGACAATTGAATAGGGCTCTATATAAGCACAGAGCATATTTTTTTTACAGAAGTTTTTAGTTAGTGAACTTCTATCCAAAAGCAAGTTCTTCACTAACTAAAAACTTCTGTAAAAAAATATGCTCTGTGCTTAAATAGAGCCCTATTCAATTGGCCGAATCCCAATTTAATAAAGCTGTTTGTTTTTAATTAGAATAGCCTGCTTTTTTTATCTTAATGGTGTACTTTTGCTAAAATATTTCTTTGTTTCTAATGTGTTGATAAAAAAATAATTGAAACTAACAGACAAATGTTTAGAACATACTTTAGATCTAATTGGCTGACAGAGGGCAAAATCCAGGGCAAAACTTCTGAATACGTTTTAGCTCTAGGACCTTTACTTGATTTAGACTTACATAGCTACGCCCTGTTTTGTAATTTGGTACAAGTCTATTTTCGTCTTTGTGATTCGGCAAAAGCGTTTGTAATCTGTTTTAATTCTAGCAATTTAGAAACAAATATAATCTACCTTTGTGGTAAAATCAGTAAATCTACAGTGTGGTTAAATAGTTTGTAATCTGTATTTAACTATATAATGAGGTAAAAAAAAGTCTCCTGATATTGTGTATTATCCACATCTCCCTTACCCTGAATTAAAAGCACAGTAACACATAGGTACAACATCTTTACTTGTTTAGAAATGAACACACAAAGATCCATGAGTTTTATCAATTTAGTTTTTTTTTATTTAGTTATTACTGCTAAATCTAATGATCCAGAAGAAGGCAAAAAACCTTGACACCGTTGCCAAATTGTGTCACAGGTAAAAATTCCTTCTTGACCCCAAGAAAAGGCGATCGGTTATATAACCCTGGATCCATAATGCCAATTACTACTAGAGTCATTTAGTATAGTAAATTATAATGTCACATTTTGAGAATGCACCAGTGTAGGATGCATATGTTACTATATATTATTGATATATTTTATTTGTAGAGTTTATGGATAACATTGGACATAACTGAAGGCAGTAAGGCTAGTCATCATATTTGTACATACACATTGGTACAGTAAGAGATTTAACATAACTGAAGACAGTAACAGTAAGGTAAGTCATCATATTTGTACATACACATTGGTACAGTAAGAGATTTAACATAACTGAAGACCGTAACAGTAAGGTAAGTCATCATATTGTACATATACATTGGTACAGGGAGAGATTTCACATAACTGAACACAGTAACAGTAAGGTAAGTCATCATATTTGTACATATACATTGGTACAGGGAGAGATTTCACATAACTGAAGACAGTAACAGTAGGGTTAGTCATCATATTGTACATATACATTGGTACAGGGAGAGATTACACATAACTGAACACACTAACAGTAAGGTAAGTCATCATATTGTACATATACATTGGTACAGGGAGAGATTACACATAACTGAACACACTAACAGTAAGGGAAGTCATCATATTGTACATATACATTGGTACAGGAAGAGATTACACATAACTGAACACTGTAAACAGTAAGGTAAGTCATCATGTTGGTACATATACATTGGTACAGGGAGAGATTTCACATAACTGAAGACAGTAACAGTAAGGTAAGTCATCATTATTGTACATATACATTGTTACAGGAAGAGATTACACATAACTGAACACAGTAACAGTAAGGTAAATCATCATATTTGTAAATATACATTGGTACAGGGAGAGATTTCACATAACTGAAGACAGTAACAGTAAGGTAAGTCATCATATGTGTACATATACATTGGTACAGGGAGAGATTTCACATAACTGAAGACAGTAACAGTAAGGTAAGTCATCATATTTGTACATATACATTGGTACAGGGAGAGATTTCACATAACTGAAGACAGTAACAGTAAGGTAAGTCATCATATTTGTACATATACATTAGTATAGGAAGAGATTACACATAACTGAAGACAGTAACAGTAAGGTAAGTCATCATATTTGTACATATACATTGGTACAGGAAGAGATTTCACATAACTGAAGACAGTAACAGTAAGGTAAGTTATCATATTTGTACATATACATTGATACAGGAAGAGAATACACATAACTGAAGACAGTAACAGTAAGGTAAGTCATTATATTTGTACATATACATTGGTACAGGAAGAGATTTCACATAACTGAACACAGTAACAGTAAGGTAAGTCATCATATTTGTACATATACATTGGTACAGGAAGAGATTTCACATAACTGAAGACAGTAACAGTAAGGTAAGTTATCATATTTGTACATATACATTAGTATAGGAAGAGATTACACATAACTGAAGACAGTAACAGTAAGGTAAGTCATCATATTTGTACATATACATTGGTACAGGAAGAGATTTCACATAACTGAACACAGTAACAGTAAGGTAAGTCATCATATTTGTACATATACATTGGTACAGGGAGAGATTTCACATAACTGAACACAGTAACAGTAAGGTAAGTCATCATATTTGTACATATACATTAGTACAGGAAGAGATTACACATAACTGAAGACAGTAACAGTAAGGTAAGTCTTCATATTTGTACATATACATTGGTACAGGAAGAGATTACACATAACTGAACACAATTACATTTACATTTTCCAACAAAACACAACAGATCAGCTCTGATTTACTCATCAATTAGTATATTTCTCATATCTGGCACATATGTGTGATCAATGTGTCGGCAACCAGTAGCTATAGACCCAAATGTGGCTCAGTATATATTAACATGTGGCCAGAACAACATGAAAAGAAATTTGGTCTACTGGAATTTTAAGCCAATCGGATTGGAGCTGTGATCTAGTTTGTTTTCATCTTTGAGCAATAAAAACAAACTAGATCAGTTTAGTTACTTATAAGTTGAACTTATCTATATGAGCTCTTCGCCTTTACACAAAACGACTTTCTTATCTATTGGATCGATTTGATCACGTGCTCTTATATTGACATTACATTTTTAAATTGTAAAATGTTGCAACTTTGTACTATCAACAATGTCTCAGTTATAAAATCAAAATATGGTCTATTGGTATTTTAAGCCAATCGGAGAGGAGCGGTGATAAGTTTCGTTACTTTTACAAGTTGAACTTATCTATATGATCTCTTTGCCTTCACACAAAATGTATTTCTTATATATTGGATCTATTTGATCACTTGCCCTTATATTGACATAATTATTTTTTTTTTAAAGAGGAAAATGTTGCCGATCTCTATTATGTCAAAGATTTCTTTGTTCTAGTATAAATCAGTGGTTCCCAAACCTTTCCTAAGGGCTTCCCAGACAGGTCAGGATTTTAATGTAACAGTATGAACGCAGGGGAGGAAATTAGAGGCTCCATTGTGGGTTGAATACCAATTGCCTCACCTATGTTCACACTGTTACATTAAAATCCCAACCTATCTGGGGAGCACTGAGGAGAGGTTTGGGAACCACTGGCTATAAATCATTAAGTTTATAATTTCATGATCAGCTTTCTGTTGTGTTCAGTTCTTGGAATTATTTCAAAATACAACAGAACATTTGTGGGTAAATATAATGAAGGCATGTGGCAAATCTGCATGATCCCCTCTAGATCAGGGGTCTGTAATCTATAGCTCTAAAGTCAAATGTGACTCAGTAGAAAGAGATCAGCATATGGCGAGAGATCCACCAGCAGGGGCTTTTGAACCAATCAGATTGCTGCTGTGAATTGGTGTCATTTTGTTGTTTGAGCAATAAAAAAGCAAAGTAGGCAAATTCAATTATTGTACATATTAATCTTCTGTCTTTGACTCTTTTTTTGCTTTTGAATCAAAGCAGCAACAAATGATCTCTAATATACTATATTTAGATTAGGTGAAGGCTACAAATACACATTTGCTCTTTGGAAGAGATATATTTGGTAATGGGCAAAACATTTTAGAAAAAAAGAAGACAGTAGATATTGTCTTTCATTTGCTAACCAATATATGCAATTATTCTTTAGTGTGGGCATCAATTGTTTTGTTTGAGTTGCATGATTGAGCTGGTTTCCTAACAGACATCAGGGCTTTATAAACTAATTTGTTTCCCACTAGTCCTATTGAAAGCACTGGCAAATAGGACTGGCGCGTTTCAAGTGAAGATTTTTTGCAGCATTCAGGGTCAATTGTAGAAGCAGATAAAAAGAAAAAGGCATTTTCCGCTACCAAATCTTTGCATTTAATAGTTATTATTCGCTGTATTTATTTGTTTTTTATATTTTATCACTAATCAAGATTTTTTTTCAAGGAGCATTTTGGAAATGTTGGGTACTTTAATTATAAAATGTTTCAGACCCCTGCTCTAGAATATATTTGAGATGTCTCAGTTACTGTATATCATCCATTCATCTTGTAATTCCATGGTTTTCAGTGTCCTACTGATGAAATTCCATCAAAATCTGAGAGGGCACTTGTGGTTGATTCATCATCTAGTCTTGGTATTTGGTGTGTAAATGTAGAGATTCTCTGAAGATTGACAAGTACTGGCTCTTTAATTGCAAAAGTTGCAGAACTCTGCTTAAAACTACAGGATATCCAAGTTGGCCCTCAGAATTAGCCTCAGTTTGCTTCCTTGACCAATTAAAAGCAATGTAGGCAAATTTAGTAATTTTACATGTAGAATTTAAATTCTACAATTGAGGTTTTTTTTTTTTTTTACAAAGCAGCAACAAATTATCTTTAAACAGGCTCTTTTTTGATCTCTGCTTTGGCTAAAGTCCCACATTTACACTTACAGTATTTCTTTTGAAGAAATAGATTTAGAATTGGGCAAAATAATTTTAGAAATTAAATATATATATATATATATATATATATATATATATATATTGCTATATTGCTATATTGCATATTACTATTTACTGTGGGCACCAGTTACTGTTTGAGCTGAACGGTTGAGCATATTTCCCCAAAAAGAAGCATCCTTGTAGAGTGATTTATTTTCAGCTAGTCCTATTGAAAGCACAGCTGCTTAGGACTGGATGCTTCTCTGCATTCACAGTCAAATGAAGTCGATAAACTAAAAACATGGTGGCTCCCATTACAGAATATTAGCATATCATAGTTAATAAATTAGTAACAGTATTTGTTTTTAATTTCTTTCAATAGTTTCACAATATTCAAACGCAGTTCTTCAAAAGCCATATAATAAATATGGGACTGAAGTGGTACTTTAATTATAAATTCTGTAGCCCCCTGCACTAAAGTATGTATCTGAGACATCTCAATAACTGTGCATTACTGTTATTATATTTTATCTGTCGAGCATAAGCAGATTCTTTAAACCTAAGGTACATTTAATACATATTGTCATACATTTGAACACAGTAAAAATAATACACAACAGCACATTTGTACATATACATCCATACAGAAGTATATAAGTGCCCTGCTCTTGTGAGAGCTTACATCATAATATAATATACACACTATTCCTCTTGTAATCCCATAACTTAAGTTGTACCCTATTATCGAAATTTCATTAAAAAAAAACACCAGGACAGTTGTGCGTTAATCATCACATAGGGTAGTCTTGGTATTTAGTAAATATGTGATTAGCTGTAGAGCAGGAGCCACACATGGCTGAGTATAGGTCCACATATGGCCAGAAGAAATGCACAGTGATGAGTTATTTTGGTTTCTTTTTATAACGTTTCAACAAATTATCCCATACTGGCTTCTGCTTTGATCTCTTGACCTTGGCAGTGATTTAAATGGTCTCTTTAATTATATATAAGGTTGAAGCCCTCCTGCTCTAGAGTTAATTTTTCATTACCAAACATCTCACTTGACATATCATTCCATTACAGTTGAGTCCCCCTAATAATATTATTACAGTTTATTTGTTGAGTGACAGCAATTTCTGTAACTCTAGGGTAAATAAACATGGATAAAATTGGTACATACATAAATAATTGTAAATAAGCAGAGACTACACATTTCTACATATATAGCGGTATGGGAAGAGTACAATGGACACTTGGATAAAATGTTTGCATACATTAGAAGAC